>APFE030627739.1:14571-54871 GCA_000404065.3 Pinus taeda | reverse complement strand
CTCTCAATATAATTAAAATATTCCAAATTACTTTTAAATGGTATTAATCTTGTAATATTTATTCTTGTATATCATAACTAATTAAATATCACATAACAAATTATAAAATCAATAATTATAATTAAATTCATAATTACATTTATAATTTATAATTAAACCAACCTAGATTCATCTTAACTCTAAAAATATTGCTTGCCCAGTTCATACAAGAAAATTTGATGTTGTACATCAAAGGGATTTGGCAGAATCAAAATGTAATTTCACCACTCTTTGGATCATTGTTTTTGAAATGTAGGTTGTAATCCAAAGGGATTTGGTCGAATCAATACATAATTTCGCGGCTTTTTGGACGTTCCAGAGGGATTTGATTCGTTTGGACGTTCTAGAGGGATTTGGCCGAATCAATACGTAATTCTGCCACTTTTTAGACGTTATATGTCAATTTTCCCTGACATTTTATCATATTTTCAACTGCTGATACAATGTTCCATAAAATCGAATTTTCAAGTATATCTACATTGGGGTGATTGCTCTCCACCATTTTTTTAGTGAACCTCATGCCAAAGTAGAACACTCCTTCTATAGCAAAGTTTCTATGAAGACTTTACCTTTTAGAGAAATCTGACCAATTTACGTTTCCAGCTTTTCATTGTATTTGGGTCTTTACACATGGTTCACACATTCATGGTTCAAATTTATTCCAGAGATTCAAGCACCCAGATCTAAAATCCATTTATCGAAAACATTTCATGAAATAGCATGAGTTCCACATTAATATAATAAGTCACTTACTCCTCTTGCGAAATGGTAAATTGTGGTAACATAAATATAAATAAATATAAATTTTGATGACCAACAAAAATAACAAAAATAAACAATTCCATAGCCATATTTTACTCATTTTTTATCTCAATTTTAGGTTAATTATAATTTGGTTTATTTTTTAAATATAGTTAATATTAAAATTTACAATTAACAAAAAACAATGGCTTCATAATATTACAAAATGTATTAACATAAGTGAGCTTCACATTTAGTGGATTATGAAAATATTAAGTAAAAAAAATAATCATTTATTTTAAACTTTTTAAAATTGTAGGGTTTTTTACTCTAACTTCAACTAAAGTTGATTGTGCAAAGTCTTGATTTTGATTCCAATGTCTACATATTACAAGTCTCTAACTTCAATTAAAGTTGATTGTGCAAAGTCTTGATTTTGATTCCAAGGTCTACATATCATAAGTCTGATGTTATTAGCAGTGTTGTATGGTATTGTTTTTTATTCTAATTTAACTATATTCGCCCAAACAACTACTACTACTTCATCGAAATTATAATCACTTAACCTATTCAACCTATCAAATTCCATATTACCATACATAATATTCCAATGATCAGAATTTGAAGAATTAGAAAAACATTGAACAGGAATAGTTTTTTTTTTTTTTTATAACATGTTTTTTTTTTCTAACCACGTGATGAATCGGTCACTGCCAGTCCTAATCTATGGGAGACCCAGGATCAATCCTCGTAGCTGCCACTATAACACCAAGAGTACATCCAACTGCTTGCAAGTGGATATACTAAGATTACATCCAACTACTTGCAAGTCGATATACTAAGATCCTATGGTTTTAGCAAAGCGAGACTCTCGTGCCACCAAGGCAGGGGTGGTGAATTTGCTTCTCCAGCATCCACCACAGTAGGCCAATGTACTCAATGAGATTTGAACTACGGTCTCCCACGCTTCGCCTAAATAGACTTAGGGTCAAACAACACATCACTGTACTCTGAATAGGAATAGTTATGGTACGCTGGTTTGGAGAACCGAAAGACGTTGGACCAGAATTAGGAGAATGTCGAATGGGATTGGTTACCAGGCGTTGGTTTAGAGAACTAAAAGAGGTACAAATCCAAGCCACTGACTCCAAGGAAAGACAAATAGGGAACACTACCTCCAAGGATACACAAATAGGGACCACTACAATGCAAACCAAATCAGCGTAAACATACGTTGACATCATAATTCGTTTCAAATCCAACAACAGACATTGTAGCAAAGTAGCGGAATGCATATGCCGCATTTAAAATTAAGAGTTTGCCACGATAGATGACGACGGTGAAGAAAAATATGGGAGTTTGAATGGTGCAAATTTATTTTCATCCCCAGGGTGTTGTGAGCTACGATTTAACATTTTTATGTAATTTCAGGGTTTGAAGCAGACAATGGTTTTTTAATTATATGTTTGATTTTTGTGGTGGAAAACGGTCCCTGGAGCTGAAAAAAAGGGTAATTTGTTTGCAAAAAAGCCGAAGGTTACAGATGTGGACAGGGCGATATTATCACTTAAAACCCAGCGGAGAAAACTTTCAGTACCAACAGCAAGTTGTTGATCCAATTTTTATTTTAAGAAATATATATATATATATATCTTTTCTCTCTCATTTTATTATTGTAATTGTCAGTTGTGGGTTTCTATTGTGTTTTAGAATTCATTTTTCTCAGCCTAGTTTCCTATTCCATTTAAAAAATTCAGGTGAAGTGCATACATACGATGAATGCTTTAGGTTTTGAATTTTATGAAATGGGTTAGGGCATGATTTAAATTTTTATGATACCTAATATGTAGCACAAGGCTGGAGTGTTGATCTTTTGCCAATGCCAACGTTGTCAAATTCATTCTTCTTTCTTTCATAAACACTTTGCACAACTGATATTGTTTATGATTTCTCTGAAAGAAGCAAGGTGCATTTTACAACGCTTTATGCGGGAGATGTGCAAGGTCTATGTGTGCCTCAATAGGATTGAGATGTAACATTTATGCTTATAAATCAAAATACAAAAAATAAATACATAATTTAAAAGAAAAATGTTAAAAAAAAAAAACTTTAAAAAAAAATATTCAATAAAAGAATACGAGAGAAAAATGCAGAAAAAGAATACGAAACTTTTGTGCATAGAGAAATTTGCATCTCAGAACTCCACAATCTTAACAATAAAATTCAAGAAAATAATACGAAAGAAAAATTCAGGAAAATAATATGAAGCTTTTATGCATAGGGATATTTGCATCTCAACTTCTTTTTATCCGCTTTGGTATTTAACAGATCCAATGTCAATATGAATAAGGTATTAGATTTGCTATTGGAATCATCATCATTGGGCTTGATCATGTTTGCAAGCCTTTCGTAAGAGTCTTTGGAATGCTTTATTTTATTCCAAAGCTTCTTCAATTTTTTTTTCCGGCATCATCCATATTTACTTTCAGATTGGCATTCTTGTCTTTTCACTTACATTTTCTTATCTCTTCACACATTCTAGTTGTATCTAAGAGGACATGTGCCCCAACAAAGGCAACCCAGCCACAAGACACAACTGACAGACAGAGTGGGAGGAGCTAGCTCACTAGGATTTGAACCTTGGCCATCTTCATAGTAATTTCTCTAAGTTGCTACCAGACCTCATCTCGAGACACACAACACACACATAGATATGTATGTATGAATGAGGACCTGGCTTCGGAGATGTAAAGGGAGGGAAAGGTTTTTACACGTAAGCACTTCCCGTAAAGATAAACTATGCTACGTTGTTCTCATGGTGGTTTCAAATCTTCTTCTTGTTTCGTAGGGGAGGCTTTTCCCAGATTTGCAACACTTGGTGCCTAAGGCAACGCTGCAACACTGATGTGTTTTGCTTGCGTGGCTCCTAATCTGGATCAATTATTCCGCTTTAGAAAATAATGGTCCTCATTGTTCTTTCACACTGTACGAATGAATTGGATGTGTGCCAAGCTCTCAGAAAATAAAGAATGCAAAGCCTGTAGTGGCTGTAATAAAGATCAAAGATGTGTTATACAAGCCTGTAAATTGATATCAAAACCTGTGAAAGTCTTAAAAAAACAGAAGCCAATTTTTTTATGTGGAAGTGTAGAAAATCCACGAAATTTTGATCTGTTAATATGAACAATTTGAAAACAATTTTATGTTGGCATTATGATACAATTATTGTCCTTGATGGCAACTCACTCACAGGTCAGTTCAGTTTTGATGAAAGGCAACCCACACTATAACAGAGCCATTTAGATGTAGCAGGGCATTGGTACAGAAGAACAGGAAGATAGAACTAAAGTCTACTAATCAGAACGAAGAAGTTGATGGTAAAGGATGGTGAAAAGCAGTTTAAGATGTATATGCAGGTCCATTTAGTCAAAAAAGCGTATACACGCAAGTCCACAGAACAAAAAACGCATATACGTATACATGCACTCCCGCAAGAGGAAAAATGCGTACAGGTTGGAAAATCAAGGAATTTCAAGAGTAGAGAATACCATGGGTCAATACCATGGTATTAGCCCACAATATTGAGCGGAGTAGCGACTATTTGATCCCGCCCAAGAATACCCCGGGTCCTAAGTGGTTTTGGTCTGAGATATTGATAAAGGCCTAAAACTATATAAGGAGGAGAAGATCATAAGGCCAAAGTGTGCAAGTGAAAAGGGTTTCTAAGGAATACTTCTCTCTTAAGTATATTTTATGTTGCAGGGAATATGTTGGTGATTTGATCTGAAATATTTTGTGCACCTTGAATTCAATGTTGGATTAGGATCATGAGACCGGAAATGACTTATCATTGAATGATCTGATGTTGGTTGGGCCAAATCTAATTGTATGCCCTTGTTTTATTCTTTGAATGTCATGATTTGGGTTTGTCTGAAGTCCGAAATAGCAGCGAAGTTATGAGTTAATATTTGCAGATTTGTATGTTGGTTCACTTCGGTGAAGTAGCGTATACACACCGGTTAGGCCCTTCCAAGTAGCGTATGCAAAAGAAAAGTATGTTGTTAAGAGATGACTGATCTATTTGATCAGTATTGTTGTTTTACTGTTGTCTTTCAATGAAGTCTTCTTAGATCTGAATATAAAACTAGATGCATGAGGAGTTTGATATCTGATTGATTGATTGTATAAGTGAGAAGGGTGATCTCTACTACTGCATGTGTAAGGCTCTGTAAATTGACAGTAAATGTTCAGTATATTGCTAGTTGGTACAAACTTGATTCAGAAGTTTTATGTTTCAGTAGTTTTGAAGGTATACGCAAGTTGGATTAAAGGAAGTAGCGTATACACGTAGGTTAGGTTTAGTAAAGTAGCGTATACATTTGGATGCATGATTTTTGAGGTTGCAACTAGTTCTGGATGATGATGCAAGTTTCTAGGTTCAACATAGTGTTCTGGTCATAGTGATCTGATTGTTCAGATTAACTGATTGTTGGTTGATGCAATTTGAGTTTCAAAGTTTCTGATGGCTCCAGTATGAAAATTTGATGAAACGAGGCCTTCAGATGTATTGTTGTGTACCAGGAGCATCTAGTCTGAAAATTTATGAAACTTGGTCCTTGGAGGAAGAGAGAAGATTGTAGTCTTCTGTAGGTCGGCGCCTACGTACTAGTAAACACATTGGCTAGTACATGAGCTAGGGGGTTGTAGCTCCCTTCCAGTAGAAGATGGAAAACGAGAGAATGTTGTAGCCTTTTGCAAGTGGGTGCCTACGTACTGGTATGAGTCTGCACCAGTGCAAGATTGTAAATAGATTTTCTTATTATTAAAAGAAGAGAGAGATGACAACAGTAGGTGGTTTTCACCCACATTGGGTTTCCACCTTAAATCTTGGTGTCATGTGTATTGCTTATGTGTGATGGTTTATTATGTTTTTACTACACTATTTAATAAGTTATTGATGCACTGGTTATAGATCAACACATGATAAATTAACGAAATCACAAGTTCTCTGAGTATGCGTTGGTTTCACTAATCACAGTAGCGTGTACACGCTAGTTCACTTCACAGAAGTAGCGTATATAAATTTGTTTGAGAAATGAAAAATTATTGATCTGATAACACTGATTCACCCCCCCCCCCCCCAAGTATTATTTCCAACATTTTCTTTTCATATCATCACTGAATTTCTCTACTAGAAGCAGTGGAATAGGAACAAAAATATAAGCAAAATCCACACAATAGAACAACAACAATTTTCTAGGGAACCCAACCGGGAAAACCCTCTCTTGCTTCAGAATTTTATTAAAGAAGAATAAGCTACAGATCTCTTACAACCAGCATGTCTCAATCAAAAAATACAATATTTTGTCTATCATAAACTAGGCTTGAACACCAGCTAGAATGTTGATCCGCTTCTCAAAACTGTGCAAACTCAAGCTCCTAAATCTATGCGCATTCCTTAGGAAATAGGCCCCTATTTCCTAGCGCATTCCCAACTCCTAAAACATAGGATTTTTCCTATTTTTTAGCGCACCTCTCAAGGTTGCCTTCGTTCTCCAACTTGCACAAGAGAAAACTTCTTGGCTCGTTCTCCCACAAGATCCACACAAGCTCACAAACTTGTGCTCAAGAAAATTATGATACAAGGTGTGCCTTTGATCTCCTTATAAGTACTTCGAATAGGCTACTGTTAGTGAATTCTATATTTGGGAAGTTGAACTAGTGCTTTTCTAGTTAACAACAATTAACACAACTTGTTAACTAGTTCCTCCCAAAATTAGGAGGCTAACTCCACTTGCTCTTCAATTCCCAAACTAACTCACACTAGAGAACAGATAACTCGGTCCTCCACAAACTCGCACTAGTCAAACTGCTTCTTGGACTCATCCACATCACTGGAACTCATACATGATTAAGAAGATCACAAAATCAATTCCTTGAATTAAGGCACAAATCAAGGAATCCATTCCTTCACTACTTTTCAATAAGAAGCTGGTTGAGACTGTAGCAAAAATTTAAAACCTTATGGGATGTTGAACCCATGGCATCCCAGGTTATGGCTATAAATATTTATCTCCATTCAAGAAGTTGTTGGGACAAGAGATAATTTCCATAAAATGAAGAGTTGGGATGTAGTTTGTTGGACAATGGGAAGAGAGGGTGTGTTGGATACCCTATTGATTTCTTCTCTTAAGATGCAAATCCTGTATGCCAAAAGTGAACGCTGACAAAATGGAAAAACTTCTATTCTCAAAGATGTTGCTATTCCATATGGATTTAGAGATCGTGTGTATGCTTGTATGCTCTTTCTTCAAGTTCACAGTTGATTTAAACTACCTTAAATGATGTTTGAAAATACAAAACTTTTGAGAGATGATTTAGTGCTCAAGGGCTCCTCAGACAACGTTGCATAAACAGAATAGCAAGGAAATATATTGTACATCTCTTGAAGGAGGAGGAATGGAGTTACACCATATAAGACTAGTCCCTTGAACATAGTATGCTAAACATATTGTTTGTACTTGCATGAAGAATGTTGATAAAGGGGCACATTTATAATTTGAATCAGTTTTCATGTAACCATCACAAGTTCTAGAAATTGAAGATAAGCTTGTCAAAGTTGTGATATGTTAGGAAAGTTCATAGAGATATTCTAAACATTGAAGAAGTCTCGATGACCATTGGTCTTCCCAAACATATGAATATCAATTATATTTATAAGCAAGGTGTTCCCAAATGAACCACAATTTTTAGTATTGCTATATGCAAGGTTTCTACCAATATATGCCTTAAAGAAAAAATGGAACGCAAAGTTTATTGCCACTGCTACAATGGAACTTGGAACATTAGAAGTTTTTGTTGCATAAACTTATATAATGCTTGGACTAATCATGAACACCAAAACTCAATGTTGCTTGTGAAATTGTGGTTTTTTGCTATTCACAAGTGTAAAGGAAGAAGTGGATTGGTAAAGAAGGCATTAAAATTGGAGCTCAATCATCCCTTAGATCATGTTTGGAAACTTCAAGAATTTGAAAGAGTGAGTGAATTGCCACAAGATTTGCTTGTTTGCAAAATTGTTGAGAATTTCCAACCCCTACAACTTGTAATGAATGTACTTGCAACAAATCAAAGTTGACTCCATCTCGTTTTTCCAAATGTCACTGATGATCAAGACCCGCCAATTTGGAATGGAAGAAACAATGCTTTGGGTCAAGAAGATACTAGAAAAATGGAAATCTTCAGAACAAATAGGCCCTATAATGGAATTGGGACTTTGCTTTATCTTTATGGGGTTATATATCCACAAGCAACTAATTGATTTGAGAGTGCGTCCTTGGTCAGACTCAAATTCTTGTCTCTATTTTGAGGTCTTTTGCTCCCTATTAAGGTGTGCTTCTCCTAGCATGTAGCTAAGCTATGATTTCTCTTGTCACAACTTGAGAAGGATGCAAAGCCCAACATTGGTGGATTGTATAAGCCCTTCTTCCACAAAAAATGCAAATGAAGTTAGACCTGGAAAGTTGTGTGTAAACCTGTTTGCATGACTACCTTTATGCTTGTTTGAAACCTTTGTTGAGCTTGAAATGGCTTTCCTAGTGATTATAACTTATACTTTTGATTCCCAAGTGCTAATAGATTGGTTTCCCAAAGGAGCTAGTTTAGATTCTTCCTCAGCTAGTTCCCCGCTACGTCTACCTTCTTTGTGAACTAATTGGTATAGTGGTGGTTGTTTGGACTCCTCTTCCCTTGTGGATTATCTTGCTACATAGGAGAAATCTCCAAGCTTTATGGTTGCCGTAGTATCATTGATACCTACATGATTAGGTATTGCTTGAATTTTATTGGGGCTATGTTATAGGAATTGTCTGAGAAAGGTGCTGCTCCCACTTCTGGAATGCACCGAAATCACTTGACAGTTTTATAATTACTGTTTTTTTATGTTTTTCATTCCTAACCGTTTGTGTTTAAAGGGAACGGTTTGGCGTGTGATGGATCTATTTCCAGGCAGAGGAAACAGAGCCTTTGTTAAGAAAATGCCAATAAAATAAAAGAAAACCAAAGCCAAATGGGAATATGAAGCGCAGATGAAAGTGAAAGAGGATGAGGGATGGGCCTATAGCCACAAGAAGTGAACCTAAACCCTAGAAAACCAAAACCAAAACCAACCTCCACAACATCATCTCCCACTTTCAATTTCAAACTATGAGAGGTTGAGACTTCATTGAACTGATAGTGGCAGGAATTTGGAGAGCATTAACACAATCTGAGCAATTGCATGGTCACAATGTAATAGCAGGCATTTGGAGAGAAAATTTCGATTCAATGCTCCTTTAGTGAGTTTGAAGTGTAACATTATGTAGAAATCTATGAAACCGGATTCGTCCTTCCCACCTCGTGTCCCGAATCCCACGAATCAGACACGATTCTCTAGGACACGTGTCTGATTCTTGTGTCTAACGTGACTTGGAGTGTGTCCAACATGTCCTACAGTACACCCATCTATCATTGTTGATGATTGCAACTACATGGTTTGTCTCTTCATTCATCATGTTGAAGAGGTTAAGGGAGGTCAAGACCGCTCTTGGGGCCATGGTTATTTCAGAGTTTTAGTATTTTTTGAGAAAGACAGATCAAACAGCTTCAAAAAGAGTGAAGGACACATTGTTAGATGAGGATTGGTGGGAGAGGGTAGATCTCACTATTAAGATCATGGACCCTATCATTATTTTGCTATGATTCGCAGATACAGACCAACCTATCCTAGGAGAGGTTAATGAGGGATGGGATTCCATTATTGAGTCTGTGAGGACCATTATTTTACAGAGTGAGTGCCCCGAGTATGAGACATCATCAAAGGTCTTCTTCACCACCATACAAGATATTCTTGTCAGCAGATGGGATAAGAATTGCACACCTTTGCATTGTTTGGCTTACTCATTGAACCCAAAATACTACAACCATGAGTGGCTGAATGGTGGACCTTCCCATAGATTCCCACCTCGCATAGATGGTGAAATTTCACAGGGGAGGAAGGATGCATTGAGGCGGATTTTTAGGATAGAGCATTCCTTGATGAGGTAGAGGATGCCTTTGCAAAGTTTTCCACTGGCACTGGACGATTTGTAGGCTATGATGTGATTAGAGACAAGGGGGCTAAGAAGCCCTATTATTGGTGGGCAACTCATGGGGCAACAAGCCCACCTCTACAATAGTTAGCCATGAGGCTCCTCTTTCAGGTGACATCATCCTCTTGTTGTGAGAGGAATTGGAGCACATATGGGAATTTCATTTTGATGACTTAATGAGAAAACTATAGTTTCTTGTCTTTCTCCTATGGGATCTTTGATGAACCTGTCACAATTTTATTTGTATGCATAATGTTACTTTGTAAAACTTACAAATTTTAAATTTACAATGTAGAATCTAGATCTATGTCTGAAATTTGTATCATGAATGAGAATTTGTGTAAGAAATACATAACATATAATATATATATATATATATAATATAATATAATATATATATATATTGTGTCTTGTTCCGGGGGGTCAACATCCCCGTGTAGGACACTCGAATTTTCGTGTCTTGCGTGTCCCGTGTCCCCATGTTAGGTGACTTAGGTAGAAATGTTCCTTTGAATTTCTTTTAACAATTTAATATTGTTAAACACACACACACACAAATAATGGACAACATATTAGATAAGTGTGAGATGCATTTATTCATAAAGATTTACATATTTATTCATTGCCTTGTAACTCTTGGTCTTCATATACCAAGTGGTCTCCTAGACTCTGGTGATTGTTCACATTCCACTCTAACCCTTAGCAGATTAGGTGTCCAACATTCACCCCCTTAGTCCGAAGGGGTATATACGAGTCCAAGAAGAGAGCTATAATACAAAAATACAATAATGCATGACACTAATAGGCTGAATGAGCTCTTTGAAATGAAGATATAAGGTGGGAAAACTCGAGGTCTCAACCGGTGGTGGTTTAAGGATGACCACCAAAATTGGAATGCTTAGTGCAGTTTCTGGAACTCTTCCAAATTTGGCAAGAAGCTGAAGCCTTCTGTTAGAGGAAGTGCTCCCAATTATTTGTGAAAGGGAGACCTTTGGGTCTCAAGCTAGAACTCTTTGTGCGATTCCCAAAGCTCTTCCAAATCTGGCAAGAAGTTGATGTCTTTTGCTAGAGGAAGTGCTCCTTAATGCTTTGAAGAGGGAGACCTTCAACCTGGAAAAAGGGAGTTCTTCAACCTACAAAAGAAAGGGAGAACCTCAACCCCGAAAAGGGAGGTCTCAACCTGCGTTGTTTAAGGAAGGCCACCAACCATAGGCATGCTCATGGAACTTTGAATTTGAGTATAGTTGTTTCTGGTTGTGGCTCAGGCTCGCTTGATTTATCTTTAAAACTTGTTGATGAACATCAATTCCCCCCTTGTCAGATACAAGGTGAGAAGATGGAGAAAACTCAACTGCAAGGCTTTTTAATACTCTAGAAGAAATTATGATGTATAACCGAAATATCTTCTTGGTTGTTGAAGCCCATTGCCAAGAAGTGACCCATCCAAGGTGAATCTTTGTTCTTGCAGGAGGCTTGTTTTTGAAGCATTTGTTTGAAGAATGAGTGTGTTGACCACAATGCTTCATGGGTTAAGATCAAAACAGTTATCTTTCACATGGCCAACTCGATTACAATGTTGGCATTTAACAATCTACGACGATTGTGGATGAGGAGTGGGTGAAAGAGAGTTGTCTTGAAGAAACCCAACACTCTGAAATTGAATGGGCTCGGAATAGTCTGGTGTATGAAAGGACACCCCCTTGTCATATCCAAGACCTGTTTTGGTATTGTTGCTGATAATCTCCTCCAAAGGTTTGATAATGGACTTGGGAAGTGCTGGGTGAATTTCTACTTTTGCATGCAAATATGCTCTTGCACTAGGCTTAGCGATCAGATCAATTTCTCACTACTGATTAGAGTCAACTTTGGACTAAAAAATGGGATTGTTCTAAACAAAAACAAGTTCAGAATGTTGTCTTTTCTGTAACTCATCTTGTTGTAGCTATGATTCAAGTTGCAAAATATCTTCTCTTGTGCATTTTGCAAACATATTTGAATATCAGAGAGAGTGCCCTTGCTAGTTTTTATTGTATCATCCATTGTAGAGAGTATCAAAGTGTTAAGTAACTCTAATACTTTGTCAACTTTAGCCATTTTCTCTAGTTCAAGTAAATGAAGGGTTAATGCAGAAGCAAAGATAACAAAATGCCTTTTCACAATATCAGGGTAATAAAAGCATATGCAACTACAAGTGGAGGAAAAGCAAGGTGAACACAACCCTCAAAAATTTTGTTCGAAGTTTGTATGCTTAAATCTATAGTTGAATTTCATCAAGAAGTAGTAGCAACAATGTGTGGGATGACTGCCTCTCAAACCATGGATTGAAGTATTTGGTTCCTCTTGTTTATTAGCAAATGGAACAGTGTATTAACAACTCCCTCGAACTCTTTTTTTCGTCTCATATTGCATATAACGCAGATGCATGTAACCAAACAATGTTCAATACACAACGAACTATATAAGAGCTCTCTTACTGTTTTATCACATTCCAAACTTCAACGGGAAGGTGAAAAACTCTGATGCTGCACAACACACAAAAGAGAACCAATGCCAACGCATATGGAGAGCATGAACAACATATAATTCAAGGTTCAACGCATATCACTTACATTATATACCAACGTTCAATTGACCATTCCAAACTTTTATATTCCTTTGACCAGCGTACATAACCATATGACTCATGCATGCAATACAATACAGAGGGATCGACCTTCAATGCACTTCAAACACAAATTACTTGCAAGAATTAGAGGTGTTATGCATAGAGATGAACTGACCAACTTATACCATGGCCATGCCAACCCTACACAACTACACCATAGGCTGCTACACTAGCTCGCTGCTTTAATCAACGCGGAGAAGGGAGTTCAAACATACAAACCAACGTATACACCAAAATCACGTCCTTCAACTCACCATTCCGACCGCTCGTTCAAAGCCTACGCACCATTCACACGCTCATACATTGGATTGCCAACATTCAATATCGTTCCTCAGCGCTTGGAAGAATTGTTGTTATTAGTTACCCGAATTCTCTGCTCATTTTCCAGGTTTTAAAGCAACTACAAGTGTTGCATGTGATGATATTCCTACAAGCAACGCTTCCTCTCTAGTGATCTTTCTAGAATATGAATCCAGGTGAAATACCTTGTATCTTGTGGCATCTTGTAGGGCTCTCTAAAGCTTCAACGCAAATGACTTTAATGGATGGTAGCGTGCTAGTTTACGCAAACAATTCTAGCATAGGCTTAGGCACAAACATACAATTCCGATACTCCCTAATCAATTACACAAGTAAAACAGTAACACAAGTATTAGGAGTCTAATCTTTGGAAAAATCCCAAACCTTAGTCTGCAGACAGTGGTTTGAATTCTTCTAGTGTCATACCCATGATCATTCTATGATAATGTTGCCATAAATGTTCGCAACACAAGCCTATAGCAAACCTAGTTGCTCAGAGCCAAGGTCACTGATACTATGAGCAGAAAGGAGACTAGGTGTTACAACTCGTGCGCATAAAAGAATCTAGTGCTCTCAACAAGTCGTAGAGACACTATGTCAGAGTTGACAGGATAGCTAGAAAAAGTTTGTAAATTTACCAAACTCCTGCACCACATTTTGGAAAAAAATAATGACTTCAATGCTCCCCTTGTTCAACCTTCGCCAAGTCGATGGCCTCGTAGCCACAAAATGTCAGGTTTGTCAAAATTATCTCTGCGAGGAGTCACAAAAAATAGAGTTTTGCCATCTTAGAGAGATGGCAGCGGAATGCTAGGCTTGAGCAGCGGAGTTCTGAGACATAGGAGAACTAAGCAAGTGGTATAGGGGTTACAGTAGCCTGCACCCAAACTTAGTTATCACAAGCGTAGGAAGGTAGAGGCATTTTCAGCCAAGTAGCTCTGATACCATGTTAAACACACACACACAAATAATGGACAACAAATTAGATAAGTGTGATATGCATTTATTCACAAAGATTTACATATTTATACATTTCCTTATGACCCTTGGTCTTCATATACCAAGTGGTCTCTTGAACTCTGGTGACTGTTCACATTCCACACCAACCCTTAGCGGATTAGGTGTCCAACAAATATTTATTACTCAGATCGGAAATTTTAATTCAGAATTTTGTTTATAAGAATGTTGAATCTGAATCTCTAGTATGAATCTGAATATAAATTTGATTCCCCAATTCCTGAATTTGAATATAAATTTGATTCCCCAATTCCTAATTTTGGGACAGCTACCACTCCTGCACTGGAATTTTTGGCTAATTCCTCTACACACCCATAGATCATGTAACATTATGATTGGTATTTTGACGCCTTGGCTCATTATGCCCAATTCTATTCCAATGAAACTCTTTTTCTTTATAATTTGGAAATGGTCCATAATAAGTATAAAGCTCTATAATAAAATAAACCAGCATAAATCCATCTTAACCTAGGATCTTTTAAGGATCTGTTTCTTTTGATCCTTCTTGGTTCTTATTCTATCTGGGGTTAAGATGGATCTATGTTGGTATGTAACTCAAATTGTCCAATAGATTATTTGAATGATTGCTCTATGAAGGAAGAATAAGGTTTGGGCCTTGAGAAGTGCTGACCAAGCTCTTCTCTTTCATTGTATGGGAATCTTGTGTTGGAGGCCTTTCTTTCTGCTTTGAGCCTCGAGAAGTGCTGACCAAGCTCGTCTCTTTCATTGTATGGGCATCCTGTGTTGGAAGCCTTTCTTTCTGCGTTATGTCTTCTTATTCTGCGTTAGCTTTCCTATCTTGTATCCAGAAAACGAAATTTCCAACATCAAGCTCTCAATGACTTGGTTGCATTTGACTTTTGCAACTCATATTTCAAAATGGGGTGACCAAAATGAGCAGACTGGGACATTAGAGTTCCCTTCTTCTAGAAATAGTTGACGAAATCGTGTTGAGGGATGAGCTGCTCTGCGATTGTTGGTTCCTTTTCTCCAAGCATTGGGTCTCTTGGATCAACTTCTAATTCTTCCCCTACATTTCTTGATTTTTTCTATTGCACTCATGGAGCTTATCGTTTTTGTTTTCTTTTCACATTGTTGTAAGAAATTTGAAATACTAATATGGACAAATTGCCAATTTCATATATGCAATGTGTAGATCTAATAGAGAAAAGTGCTTAGTGACCACTGTAAAGTGGTGTGACCATTTCTGAAATCATTGTTGGTTGGTATGAAAGATTTAATGAGAAGAATCAAGTTCTGGGGGTGATCTGATATATGATCTTAGACAATTATTAAGGTATTACAGACTTGTGCATGGATTTGCCTATGTTACTTTGTGCAATGGATCGATAAGATTGCGAAATACATAGACAATGAAGCAGTCAAAGAAACATAATAGACAACACACTTAAACACAACAAGTTTTATATGAATTCACCCAACACTCATGGGTTACATCTCCTGGTCCAACCTTTAGTGGTGACCTCTCTATTATGTCTTCAAAACAGAGTTTTACAACAGTGAGCTCAATTTGAGCCTCACACAACAAATACCAAACAATAAGGCTTTACTTGGATCCCCCAAATCTCTTCTGAGTACACTGACTCTCCTCACTGACTCTCTGTCTCAGCACTACTTGTCTTTGTTTTCTCTCTATCTGTGGTTTTAAAGCCAATCGGTGATGTCTGCTCGTTTCACCTTCTCGAGCTCTCTGGCTTCTCGACCTCTATTTGCTCAGATCCCCCTTTGAGCGTTAGCAATCATTGCTAAATGCTTTCAGGGATGGTAGCCACCTGTACTATAACGGAATGGATCATCGGGCCTTTGAAATCCTTTGAAATCGCCATTCTCTGTTTACACAGAGAAATACATTTAAACACAGGAAAAGTCCACCAAACACTGTCTATCGGACTTCAAACATCCATAAATCCGCCTTGTACTCCTATCGGGTCCGCCTATATACCAACATCGCATCTCCACCGTTGATCTAGGAGATCCAAATCCAATGGTTGTGGTTCATTTTGGGTGGCCCTTTCGTACAGGGGTTAACCGCCCGATAATGATGGTTTTCTCTCTCCTCAACCTAGACACGTGGCAGCCATTGTATGGGATAGGGCAGAGCCCAGCCTAAACCATTTACCGCCTTTGGTCCTCCCGAAATCCTGCATGTTTTGTGATTTAAAAAAAATACCTTAAAACATGAAATCCCACTCATATCGGACTTGAAATAGTATTCAACAGCATAAATAAACCCTTTTAGGCCCGTAATATCGCATCGGGCACATTTATCCCTTGTATTTCGTTTGTTTAACAAAAATGCGATTTACACTGAAAAAGTGGTGTTTCCAGACTTGAAATATTATCATATATCGTCCATAGTTTTATCGGGTCTGGCTATCGCTGTCATCGTTATTATCGGCCACGTTCCATTGAAATGTGTCGACGCGATATTGCGATGTGATTGATCACATATCGCACATACCCCGGGCCATTGTAAGCACTCCTTTGCGTTCGTCGATAGCGATACTGTCATGCAACTTGGGCCATCAATCTACGCGCTTGATCGACAATCCTCGTTGACCCCGTTGATCGCTGTCGCACATTCCTTGTGGTCTCTGCCAATAACCTCCCTTTGCCATCGCCGATTGAGATTTGCCGATCAGATCTAGACCGTTGATCAGCCAGATCTGTCGGCTCTGATTCAAAGTTGTTTTAAATAGTCGATACTCTGTTTTTTAAGGATTTCTTTATGTTTTTGCCTCCCGATAGTGTTATCTGACTGTTCTAACACTTCCTCTTATGTGAAAGTTTTTGGGTTTTGAAGACTTAGAGGGTTTTCTAGGATCCATTTCGATCACACCTTCCCACTGAAAAAGGCTTTTGGACCACCAAAAGTTGGTTTTTATGCATCAATCAAGTGAGGATACAACGTCCTCACTTGTTCAATCTCTATCCATCTTGCACTACTTGGTTTTGAACCTTTGAGTCCAATTCTGAGGTACTCAACATCCCCCCTCTGCGCGTAGTTATCACCTTCCTTTTCAGAACTGTATCTCCCTGTAACTCATTGAGATATTCAGGCAACATATCATTAATAGAAGGCAATTGACTTTGCTCTTCGGGATCTTCAATCAATGAAGGTTCAAATAGTCTCAAGTTCTCTGCATTAACTACTGAATAAATGTGCATGTAAGCTGGCAAATCAAAGCGAAAATCATTCTCACCAATTTTCTCAAGTATCTTGAAAGACCCATACCTTATTGGTTTCAGCTTCTTACGTTCACGTTGCATTCTATCTTTGCTGATGTACAACCAAACTTGATCACCAAAATGGAAGCTATGCTCAATTCGATGCTTATCATGCCTTGCCTTGTACTTGGCTTGGCTCTTTTCCAGCTCTTCCTGTACTACCTGGTAAATTTCTTGGATCTGTTCAATGAACTTGGTTGCTTTGTCCACATAACTGTGTCCATCAACTGCTATGTCTTAATTAAAGACAAAATCCAAGGGATACTTTGGTATAAAACCAAAACAAGTCTCAAAAGGAGATCTTTGTGTAGAAGAATGTTCAGCATGGTTGTAAGCATGTTGCACATAACATAAATGTTCATCTCAAAGCTTGGAATGCTTGTTGCAATAGCACCTAAGCAACTGGATCACTGTCCTGTTGACCACCTCTGTTTGGCCATCTATTTGTGAATGAAATGTTGTGCTCTTCTTCAATCTGGTGTCCATTAACTCCCATAGATTTGACCAAAACTTCCCAACAAATCGGGAATCTCGATCAGAGACGATAGAAGTGGGTAATCCAAAATGAACCCATACATGCTGAAAGAACAACTTTGTTGTTTGTTCAGCTGTAATCTGCTTGTTACAAGGTATTAAAATACACATTTTGCTGAACCTGTCCACAATAACATATAAATAGTCATGACCTTTTCTAGGTTTTGGCAGTCCCCCAACAAAGTCCATGGAAACACTTTCCCAAAGATGAGAAGGAACTGGAAGTGGAGTGTACAAGCCTAGTTTTCTATTGCTGGGCTTGCTTTTAGCACACATGGTACACCCTTTAATATATCTAGAGACTGTTTCATGCATTCGTGGCCAATAACAGAACTTGTGTAGCTGTGCAACTGTTTTACTTACACCAAAATGACCTGATATTAGAGAAGTATGTGCTTCTCAGATTATGTTAACTCTTTCAGTTTGAGGAATGCGTAACTTTCCCAAATGATACAAGAGTTGGTCCTTCACATGATAATCCAATTCTTCTACTTGTTTTCCATGACTTAAAGTTGCATATACATCTTTAAAATCTACATATTGAGCATATTGTTCAATGTAGTTTTCATGCAATACTGAATTATGCTTAAGTATAGTAGATGCATTTGTGATTGGTCTAGATAACATATCTGCAACCTTATTGTGTATGTCTTTCTTATATCTGATGACAAGATGAAACTGTTGTAGAAAATCCATCCACCTAGAGTGTCTCGATTGCTGCAATTTAGTTTGTGAGTGTAAATATTGAAGTGGTTGATGATCAGTATGTATAACTATTTCTTTGCCCAATAGGTAATGTTTCCACTTTTTAACACTCTGCACTAATGCATACAATTCTTTATCATATGTGGGATAATTAACAACTGTAGAATTAAATGTCTCAGAATGATAACATATGGGTTTACCATGTTGCATCAACACTGCTCCCATGGCATAGTCACTGGTATCTTTTTCAATCTCAAATGGTCTTTGAAGATCTGGGAATGCTAGTACTTGTGTTGTACTAATCTTTTCTTTCAAAGTGTCGAAGGCTTTCTGCTATTTGCCTCCCCACTGAAACACCTTGTTCAATCCTATTAAAGCATGTAAGGGAGCTGCAATCAAGGAAAAGTTAGCAATAAACTTTTTCCAATAGTGTGCTTATCCTAGAAAGCTCCTAACTTCTGTAGCAGATTTGGGTTTAGGCCAATTTACAATGACTTCAACCTTAGAGGGATCTATCTTCAATTCACCCCCTCCTACAATATGACCCAAATAATTCAAAGATGTTTTGCCAAATTCACATTTTGATAACTTAACATAGAGATTTTCTTTTTTCAAAACATCTAGAGTCTGTTTTACATGCTTCAAATGTTCTTCCCATGTTTCACTGAAAACAAGAATGTGATCTAAATATACAATTATAAAATCATCAATAAAAGGCCTGAGTACATCATTCATTACTCTCATGAAAGTGGCATGAGCATTAGTTAGGCCAAAAGGCATAACTAGTCGTTTATACAACCCTTCTTTGTTTTGAAAGCAATCTTCCATGCATCTTGTTCTGTGACTCTGACCTGATGGTAGCCACTATGCAAGTCCAACTTGGAAAAGTAAACAGCTTTTTTTAGCTGATCTAATAGATCATCTATGCGAGGAAGAGGAAAATGATTCTTGATTGTTACTTTATTCAATGCTCTGTAATCAATGCACATCCTCCACGAACCATCTTTCTTTCTCACCAATATGATTGGAGATCCGCATGGCGATGTGCTTGGCCTTATGAATCATTTGTCGAGCAACTCTTGTACCTGCTTCTTGATCTCTGCATTCTCTAAAGCAGATAACTTGTACATTTCAATGTTAGGTAATGGAACATCTTGTTGTAAATGAATATCATGTAATATTTCCCTTTTGGGTGGCAGACCTCTAGGTTCTTGAAATAGGATATCATATTTTGAAACAGCTTTTTCTAAATCAGCTTTCTGTTTAGCATCACAACCTTCAAATACATTGGTTTTATCAAGGGTCTTTTTCCTTACAACCATTAGTAAAAATTGCTTGCATGAATTTACAATTCTTTTCATCTACCCTGAGTTTATGAGAGTGTAGTTATTTTTGAGCTGATGAGCTCTTACAATATATTCTATTCCATCTTTTGTGAGTTGATACTTATTTTCACTTCTATAGAAAATGGCTTTTCTATCATACAAGTAAGGACTTCTAAAAAAATACCACATATATCCAGGGGAACTATATCTAACTCAACCTCGTCTACAAAAGTTGACCCAAAAGCAAACCTAAATTTACATTGTCTAGTCACTTGTAGCTTTGTTTTATCACATACCCAACCTAATGGATATAGCTTCTTGTGAGGTGTGGTTAGTAGTCCCAACTTTTTTACAATTGCTTCAAAAAACAAGTTTACTTGTGAACCACTATCAAATAAAGTATCAATCTTTTGATGCTTGGAAATAACTCTAATATGAAAAAGCTCATGCTTTTTCCTCTCATTTTCTTCATTATCAATAGATTGTGCAGAATTACTAGTAGATGCTTCATAATTTTTACCTTTTATACCTGCAAATGTGACTGTTGTTTCATCACCCGAGTCTGACCACAAATCTTTCTGAATAGCAGCAATAGTCTTCTTCTTGCCATTGAACTTATTGGGTTTCAGCTCAGGATGCAAAGACCTGCAGTGTTTATCATCATGTCCAACCTTCTTGTAGTAAGTGCATGAAGTTTTGTCTTTCTGTACAGCATTTGCCTTCCTCTCTTTCCATTTCTACTTCTTCTTTTCCTTGTTCTTGCTTGCAGTGGGTTTTGATGATCCCCAAATCTCTAGGTTCACATTCTTGCCTCTAGCCTCTAGATGTGTAGCCTGAACTGATACCTCATCTATGCTAGTAGGGTTAAACATGAGAATGGTGTGTCTCAAATAGCTGTGTAGACCACCTATATACTTCAGCAAAGTTTCAAGTGAGTCTAGAGAAATGCCTAGAATTAAAGCTCTTTTTCTAAATTCCTAGGTATAGCATTGTACACTTTACCCTTTTCGTTGGCGAAGAGTTTGTCAACTCATCATTGCTTGCTGCATATAAGCTAGTGGATAGAAATGTTTTTTAATGGCAGAAACAAATTCACTCCTGGTAGAAACAATTTACCATGCTTCTTCAAATCAGCTTGTGTCCTGCCTTCCCACCACACTAGGGCAGTTCCTCCAAGGCAAAGGTTGGCCAGCTGAATCTTTCTCCTTTCTGAATCGATGTTCTACACCCTGCAATATACATCAATCAGTCTAATCCAGTTATCTAGCTTTTCTACATTTAATTCTCCATCATATATTGGCAAATCAAATTTTACATTTAATTTAATCAAAGGGCTAGAAGGAGGTGTTGATAGAGGAGACTCTTTCCCTTTCCATTTGCCTTCTGAATGGCCATCTAGAAGAGGTTCCTCTGTTCCTTTGTCTTGTTTGGAGGTTGAAGTATCTTCAACTCAACCTTTCTTGAATTCTCGATACATCTCTTCTACCATGGCTCTCATAATCATGAAACTATCCATGCACTGAGAGTCTGATTCCAAGGGAATTTCCTCTGCCATTTTCCTCCTAGGATAGACTCTTCCTATTTATGGGTTAATCTCAACCAGTTCTCCTTCTCCTAATTTGAGCTTTGACCTAGTTAGCATTCAACAATCTAGCACAGGCTTGTCTAACCTTAGCAAACCTAAAGCTCTGATACCACTTGATCTGATATATAATCTTAGACAATTATTAAGGTATTACAGACTCATGTGCATGGATTTTCCTATGTTACTTTGTGCAATGGACCGATAAGATTGCGAAATACATAGACAATGAAGCAATAAAAGAAACATAATAGACAACACATTTAAACACAACAAGTTTAATAAGGAGTTCACCCAACGCTCCTGGGCTACATCTCCTAGTCCAACCTTCAATGGTGACCTCTCTATTATGTCTTCAAAACAAAGTTTTACATCAATGAGCTCAATTTGAGCCTCACACAATAGATACCAAACAATTAGGCCTTACTTGGATACCCCAAGTCTCTTCTGAGTACATAGACTCTCCTCACTAACTCTTTGTCTTTGTTACTCTATCTCAACACTACTTGTCTTTGTTTGCTCTCTATCTGTGGCTTTAAAGCCAATCGGCGTTGTTTGCTCATTTCAACTTCTTGGGCTCTCTAGCTTCTCGACCTCTGTCCGCTCAAATCCCCCTCTAAGCGTTAGCAATCATTACTAAACGCTTTCAGGGATGGTGGCCACCTGTACTATAACGAAATGGGTCATCGAGCCTTTGAAATCCTTCGAAATCGCCATTCTATGTTTACACTGAGAACTACGTTTAAACACAGGAAAAGTCCGCCAAACACTATCTATCGAACTTCAAACATCCATAAATCCGCCTTATACTCCTATTGGGTCCGCCTGTATACCAACATCACATCTCCACCGTTGATCTGGGAGATCCAGATCCAACGGTTGTGGTTCATTTCAGGTGGCTCTTTCGTACAGGGGTTAATCGCCTAATAAGGATGGTTTTCTCTCTCCTCAACCTGGACACGTGGCAGCCATTGTATGGGATTGGGCGGAGCCCGGCCCAAACCATTTACCGCCTTTGGTCCTCCCGAAATCCTGCCTATTTTGTGATTTCCCTTTTATATAAAAAAAATACATTAAAACATGAAATCCCGCTCATATCAGACTTGAAATAGTATTCAACAGCGTAAATAAACCCTTTTGGGTCTATAATATCGCATTGGGCGCATTTATCCCTTCTATTTCGTTTGTTTCACGAAAATGTGATTTACACTGAAAAAACGTTGTTTTCGGACTTGAAATATTATCAAATATCGTCCATAGTTTTATCAGGTCCAGCTATCGTTGTCATCGTTATTATCGGCCCCGCTCCATTGAAATGTGCCAACGCGATATTGCGATGCGATTGATCGCAATCGCATATCGCACATACCCCAGGTCGTTGTAAGTGCTCCTTTGCGTTTGCCGATAGCGATACTCCGATGCAACTTGGGTCGTCAATCTGTGCGCTTGATCGACAGTCCTTGTTCACCCCACTGATCGTTGTCGCGCATTCCTTGTGGTCTCCGCCAATAGCCTCCCTTTGCCACCGCCGATTGCAATTTGCTAATCAGATCTGGACCGTTGATCAGCCAAATCCGATGGCTCTGATTCAAAGTTGCTTTAAACTGCCGATGCTCTATTTTTCAAGGATTTCTTTATGTTTTGCCTCCCGATAGTATTATTTGACTGTTCTAACACTTCCTCTTATGCGAAAGTTTTTGGGTTTTGAAGACTTTGAGGGTTTTCTAGGATCCATTTGGATCAGGGGGATTGATGTATACTCCAAGGGAAAGAATCAATATGTTGCTCCAAGTAAT
This sequence comes from Pinus taeda, assembly GCA_000404065.3. NCBI lineage: Eukaryota > Viridiplantae > Streptophyta > Pinopsida > Pinales > Pinaceae > Pinus > Pinus taeda. Next base: position 31,790 of record APFE030627739.1, on the reverse strand, counting down.
TAGCTACGAAAAATGGTCCATTAATACATTTTATTTTTTTGTAAATTTAGCTACTTAATCATTAATTAATATACAAAGAAATAGATGCTTTCCAGGCTATCAAACATTTGATGATTCTGCCTGTGATGTTCTTCAATATTAACAGAGTTGTTCGTAGTATTAGCATAGCTATTATCCTAGGGAACCTTGATATAACAATATGAAAATAACATAAGTTGTTTCTGAGACAAAAAATTGCCAACCAACAGTCTGTTCTATGAATCAAAACAAAAGATATTCCACTCCTAATATATAACATGAAACATTGATTAAATGTTAAAATTGGCAACTAGGGCCAAATTCCACTTTGGATAGCTTCTTTGGGGAAGATAATTGTGGCATTGAATTCCTCTTTTTGAGAGGACCAAAATTGTTAAGTTTAGGTATGTTTTATGCTTAGATCAATTCATTTCAATTTTCATAGTTAGCTCAATATCTTTTCTAGATTAGCAATCACATCAGCATCAAAGTAAATTGCACATAGAACATAAACATAAATAGCAGAAGACAAGCCAAAACAAGAGGACACAAGATGTGGCGCTAGCCACGGAAAAACCCCAATGTGGGGAAACCCTTGATCAATTCTTCTTATATGTTCTTCAATAGTTCAGCACAGAGAGAGAGAGGAGAGAGGAAGAGAGAGAGAGATAGTACATTTACAACAGAAGTCAACACTTTGACTTATCTAGATAAGAGCATAGATCATCTCTAAGAAGATGATGCATGAGATCAGTTGAAGACAAGTTGCTTCAACTGATTCTCCATCATGCTGCATCTCATTATCATGCTGCACCATTCACTAAGCTGCTCTTGTCATGGAAATGCAACCAGTCATGGTTGTACCGTGTGGGCTCCAGTATTGCAGCAATAATGCTGCAACTCCTAGGGCTCCCTTCTTACTTTTATCAACCCGGTAGTTCGTAACAAACTTGGAGCGACAATGCTATATGCACAAGTACTAGCTCTTGCCGCGGCTGTCCCTTGATCAGTTGGCACAAGTCCGCTAGGAGCTTAAGCCAACTTCTATGAGCTCTTAGAAGAAGCTTTTAACTGTGATGGACGAAAGCTAACTCAAAAGAGACTAGTCTACTTGCAGAAAGAAGCTGAAAGCTTAAAGGAAATGCAAACCCTAGTTTTACCAGCTAACCCTACCGGTGCAAGAAAAGAGATGAAAGCGGTGGGAATGGATGCCATTGACTTTTGGAAAGGTAAAATACATGTGACTAAGCTACTTCTGAAGAGAAATATGAAGAAAACATCTTTTTGTATTTTGGAGTAATTTCGCAGAATTATTATGCATGTGCTTTAATTATTTTTTACTGTGCAGAGGTTGATTGGCAAAAGGAAATGCTTGCAGGAGGTTGGGTAGGTGAGAAGAGGGCCTAAAGTGTAGTGCCCACTCTAATTTCCTGACCCTAATATTCCATTATCTTGGATACTTTATTCTTTAAGGACCTCAGGTTGAGGAATCCGGACACATATCTCTATTATTAGTGTTTGTGATGTTTATGTATGTTCTTCCATTGACATTATGGTGATGATAGTATTAATGGTTAGGTATGTTCTAACATTAATGGTTATGCACGTTCTCTATTGATATTATGATGATTGTAGCATAAATGGTTATGTTTGTTCTCTATTGAATTTATGATGATGATAGCACTAAAGGATATGTATGCTCTCTATTGATATCATGATGATGATAGCTTTTATGGATAGGTATGTTGTCTATTGATATTACGATGTTGATAGCTTTGATGGATATGTATGTTTCCATTAATGTTATGATGATGATAGCTATGATGGATGTGTCCCCTATGTTACCTACTTGCATTAGTTCTTATTCACAATGAACAATGATGCAAATGACTTGGTGATGTTAATGATGCTACTATGACAATGACTAACACTGAGGAACCTTGTCACTGATGATTATTGAGTATGGCAGGAAACCATCAGAGGCATTCGCATATGACGAGTTGATGACACCTGGTTTGATGAAAATTTATATTATTTTATCTTTGAAATTCTAAGTCGATTTTGAAACTTGCCATATATGTTTAACTATATTATGATAATATGTTAATGGTTGCAGGCACATATTAGTTGCTTGACCGAATGACTCACATATGGGTGATGGGGTTGTACAGGTGGATGGAACTACATGGGAGGGGTGGGACAGTGTCCCTGATCTCACCCACTAGCACTCCCGCCGTGACTTGGGCTGGAAGGGTTGAAACACCTTCGCCTTGAAGATCACGATGCCATGAGGGCAGTTCCCAAATTTGGGTCGCCCATGAGAATTTTACCGGGGGGCGCGCATCAAGGCAGATTCCTTGATCCCCGACACCATTAGTCTCACTATAACAAGCAACATAAGAGATGATAGTGGTTTATGACGTTGCAACTATATTTTCCCCTCGTAGTCACTGAATGCTTGAAGAGCAAGTGGTGTGGCACCCTTGGAACTTCAAGGGAATTTCTTGAAGGGCATGGCCAACTTGGCACCCTTGGCATCACAAATAAACTATTAGGCGTGGCATCCTTGGAACTTCAAAGGAAGTTCTTGAAGGGCACGACCAAACTTAGCACCCTTGGAATCATTAAAAATAAATTAAATAATAGATATAATCAAGGAATGAAATCTAGATAAATTTACATCAAGGGTAAATGATGTTAGAAACCGAGGTAATTAAATCAAAAATAAAACTTGGGTTAAGAGGGTCCTAGGAAGAAATAAAATAGATTACCTTAAAAACTCTACCATTTCCATGTTAGAAAAACTAGGAAATTATGTGGTTTAATAAGAAGGGGAAAGAGAGACATAATTGTAAGGATAAAGATTAATCCTAAATTAATTAAACCTAATCAAGAAAAGAGGAAGGTGAATTAAAACAAGAATAATAAATTAAATTTAGAGAAATGTAAAGAACCTCCATGTGGCAACAAACAACATAAGAATATCCATCTAAGAGATAACCTGAGTTAAATTAGGGAGTAGATAGGGGATCAAATTTTGACTCATTGACTTTAAGTAATGAACACAAATTAATGAATAAAAAGGGGGGGGGGATAACGAGACAACTAGGAGAAGTAATAGGAATCTTGTTGAGGTGAGGAAAATATTAGTTTTAAATAAAAATTTAAGTAAATAATTTTGTGGACCCTTGATGATAAAGTGACACATGGGTGGGTGAATAATCAAGCTATTGAATTATAAAAAGATAATTAATTATGCATGACATGACAAGTGTCACCTATGAGGACTCCTATAAAAGTAGGGGCAAGCCATGGGAGAAGGGACTTTTGGGAACCCTATTGTTGGATGGATGAGATGATGTCAAAGCAGTGATTACGAAGCTATAGTGAGTTTGGTGAGGTAGATGATTTTAGAGAGGGGACTCTTGAGCCAAGGTGTGCTCTCCTCTAGCAACTAGTGTTTTCCTCCATTGTATAACCCCATTGCAGCTCGGGGGTCCGCGGGGAAGAAGAGTACCCAAGGAGTAGGCTGGGAGGTTAACCGGTGGGTCTTCGCACTCAGAACAAGAACGTCATCATTCACTCGCGGAGGTGACCGGCAACAAGGGAATACCAGTAACAGCAGAGCAAGAGGAGTCTTGCCTTCTGGTGAATGGTACATATGTATTTCATTACTATTTGATCTTAGTTAAAAGTATGTAAATGTTGTAATATGTTTCCTGAAATGAGTGTGAGGAATGTGTTAGACAGTGATGAATAAATTTGAAATTTCAATGTGTTTCTCTTCTGATTGGATTTGTTGTGATTTATTAAAAAATAAATAAATAAATAAATATTATATATCTCTATATAGTATGGAAATGGACCTTACATAAGGGGTCCCTAGCACCCTTCCAGAGAGTTTCGCAGTGATCGGATCTTAAGAAACCGCTTTCATGAGCTTCTATAGGAAGTCTGCAGGGGTTCTACAAGATGTACTATAGCTTCTATAGGATGTTCCGAAAGGGAATTTTGAAGGGTTGATGGTGGCAGAAAGGTGGAGAAGTGGGTATGGAGGTGAGATAAGTGTGTGAGGAGGTCTAGGACTTGGTGATTGAGGATGAAGAGTGGTTAAGGCGATTGGGTTGGTTCGCAGATAGGAGAAGCAATGTTGCGCAAGAATGTAGGAACTAGGGCAAAGTGAGAAAATGTGGCAAATGGGAGGCAAGAATCTGAGTTAGGGGATGAAGCAGGTTGCATTGATGGGGTAAGGGTAGGGGAGGAGGTATCATAGGTGCTCTGCACGTTATTTTCCAAAACTAACCAACAAAGACTAAGAAAACCAAAGATCTAGCTATTTTGACCTAATTTGACTTAGAAACCATAAGCATGATGAACAGAAGTTTATTGGCAGCAAATCATGTAAAACAACTATGGAAACCAAGCAAAAACGGATCTAAGCATGTAATCACAACTGGTACCAACTTTTGCAACTAAGAATCTAACACTAGAAATTGCATGAAGAAGCAAGAACAGTGTTTTTATGGCAGCAAGGACACCTTGGTCTCAGCTCATGGTCCCAAGGAGGGAGAGGTGAGATCGAGGGTTGCTTAATAGCCTTTTTCAAGGATATTTTCTGTTACCAACCTGTTAAATCACTTGAAACATGAAAAGCTATTTTAATCATCAAAAATGAACTAAATAACCAAATAAGATTGTAACCTACTAGCAGAAATTAAATAAAGGCAGCAAAAAAACATATAACAGTACACAGAGGAGGTCCTGGCACTTGGGTTGGGCCCAACCCCAAGAGCTACAGGCTCCTAAGAAGAAGTTCGAAACTGAAGCAAAATGAAACTGATTTCCATTATTCAAAAAATAACCATGTCACAGAAATGTTTATAGCAAAAGCTCCACAAATGAGCAAGAAACAGAGCAACACTAGAGTGCAAAATACAAATGTTCAAAAAGTAACCTACGAAAGCTGGAAGCCTTCCTTCTTATACACTACGAGGGCCTTCAACAACCCTCCTTAACTCAAGGGGCTCGCCTGCTCAAACTGTCAGTGATCAGTCACTTCACACAAAACTACTCAGCTGCCCTTGGGAATCATTTTTGGTGCCCTGTTGAACTCCGAGCTGATGGTGGAGAATTCGAGGAAGGGGCCATTTAGTGCAGGAGACACCCTTCCCACGAATCCTCACCCTTGTTCCCTCATGCTTGGCTGTCATCTGGCTCATAAATGCTTGGCCTTGGTCCAAAAGTTGTCCAAAAATCTGCAATAACCACGTGTTAGCCTTCTTGGTCAAGTGACTATTCTCATTCGTTCAATTAACATACATATATTCAAAAGCATGCATAAACTATGAAAAATGGTGGATTGATAAAGAACAATTAGGCAAAATGAGCCCAATAAGTTACCCAATTTTGGGGCTCATCATCACCCCCCCTGCTAAATGGGTTGCTCATCCTCTGAGCAACTAATCCAGCTCATCATCCTTGATTTCTTTGATCGTCTCTCTCACATCCCAGGCTTCTGAGGTGATGTCTTCTTCCTTGTCATGAAATCCTGCTTTTCTTTCTACTTCCTCCCACTGCCTGTGTTTCTCTTCTTCTTTGACTCCTTCCAGCAATCCTAAAAGCAAGGGAGGACTGTATTTTAGGCCAATCCAGTTGGCCTGCAGATGTTGCATTGACTGTTTATAGAGGGGTACTCTTGCCAAGGCCTCCCTCATCCTTGTTGGGGAGTGATATTCTCTTATCTTCAGACTGTGGGACAGTGTGTTCCACCTCCTTGTGCAAGCATGAATGCAGTTATCCCCCAACAGTCTTTCCCTGTCCTCAAAATGAGCAATGGCTTGAGCTTGTCGTTCAATGTAATCTGGCAGAGCCTGAGGATTATTGACCAAGTGCTGGTGGGCATATATTAAGGCTAAGGGATCCTCCGGCTCTGCTCTGATCATGAGTGGCTCACTTAGCTCCATGTTCATGAGATTTCAAATCTCTGCTGCCCTTTTCTCCTCATGATTTAACCAAGAGGCCATGGCCATAAGTTACACATCTCCCACTACAGCGTTGGGGTCCCACAGGTTCATGTTAGGAAGGGCAAAGTTGTGTAAATAGAACTCTGATAATTTGGCCTTATCCTCTCCTGAGCTACTGTCACACAAAGCCATAAATTGATGGTAATTTTGAAATGGAATGGTGCCCCTTTGGGCCAAGGTGTTAATCTGGAACTGCAACCATTGATCTTTAAGGTATAAGGCATATGACTTGGCGGGTTGCCGACATTGCAAAGCTTCTATTGCTAAGCTGGCCATGCAAGCCAATTGGGCTTCCTTTTCTTGTACCTGGTGTCTTAGAGACTGTATTTCCCCTGCTGCCTGTAATTCTCTCTTGTAGCTGTTTTGTTAGTGCCTCAACCTCAGCCTGCAGCCCGTCCTCTCTCTGTTGTTTATCAGGGGTTTCTTTGCTTTTTGGGGGCCTTTCCTGTTGCTGTTGTTCTCCTAAGATGGGGGGCCTATCTTCCCTGTAACTTCCCTGGAGCTGCAGCTGCTGTTTCAGCAGCTCATTCTCTTCTGTAGTTTGGCCCTTTGACTGCTCTCCACATGCCTTACCATAGCCAATTCCTTTCTTGATTCCTTGAGTTGTTCTTCCAGGTGGCCTATGTCTACCACTCCCTTGGATTTAGCAATCATCATCCAAGTGTGACTCCTAATCCTTTCTTCTTTCAGTGCAAAGAAAAGTGGCACCGCAAATTTCTGGGGAATCATCTTCCCGGCTTCTAACAGGTTATAGTATGAGCCCAAGCTAGGCTAAGGGCTAGGTTCCAATATTTCCTCTGTCTTTTCTTCTGCATGTGAGTGTTTGGCCAACTTTTCCTCCAGTTTCTTGGTCTCCCTTACCTTAGCCAGAGTTTCCTGTAGAGATTCCTCAGCTTCTTGTAGAGCTGTCTTTGAGTCCACCAGCCTAATTTTCTCTCTCCAGGTGGAAGTTTTTGGGCTTCCTCGTTCGTAGGTTAGGGATATCTTTGTAGGGGACTCTTCTTTTGGCTTAGGTGTTGTGTCCTCAATGACAATTGGCGCCTTTGATTGAGGTTGGGGTCTGCCTGCTTTGATCTGTGTGCTCCTCCTTGCTTTAAAGTACATGGAAGTTTGCCTTTTTCTCTTCGCTTTTTGTTTTGGAGATGTGCTTAGAGCGGCAAGCACAGCGGCTGCCTCTCTTGCCAATGTCTCGAGTGATTTCTCCTCTTGCTGTTCTTTTTCTCTGCTTCCTGTAGAAGCCCCTGTGTCAACTTTTTATGCCTGTGTTGCTGCTATTTCAGGATGTGTCTTTTCTTTTTGTTTTTGTGTGTCAGCTTTGGCTATGACAGCCTTCAGTTGGGGTTTTTCAGCCCTTTCTGCCCTACTCTGCATTCTCTTTCCCATGGTGTTTGTGTTGTTGTCTACACCTCTGTTTCAGGCTTAGCGACCTAGCCCATTTCTCCTTTTCCTTTTTGTTCTTGCTGTGCTTGAAGGTCTTGCATTCCTTCACCATTGGTTTTCTCACCTTTTTGAATGTGTTCTCCTTCCTCACTGCTGGATGGGGTGATGTTTTCGGCCAAAACTTTGATATTGTCATCCCTAGAGATGTTTTAGAAGATTTCCCATGATTTGGGGACAGTGTAGGTGTGCAGGGCATCTTCCACTAATAATTTGATGAGCCCATGATGGGCCAACTGATCCGGGATCTCTTCATTCAATTTTGTAGCACATTCAATTAGTGACTGAAGAAGAAAATAGGGAATGCTCAGTTTCATTGTTGGAGGTAAATCAATTCCATGTCTTAATTCACACAGCAACCTGAAATGATAACCATAGAGGATGCTGAATCTTCCTTCACAGGTAATGTACTTCATGATTCGGAAACTGACCTCACTCTAGAGAGGAGGCAAGTTGGTTCTCCTCGCCCCGTTTTTGTCTTCTAAAAGATGTTCCTTGGGCAGAAAGAATGCTTTCATGGCAGCTTGGCCCAATGCTCTCTCTTCTTTACTCCAAGGGAGCCCTACTAGTAGACTGGTAACTTGACTAATGAGCTCAGGTGTGAGTTCCAGGAATAGACCCCTGAAACTAACTGTGGCCTGTGTCTTTGATTGAGGTCTTAGGGACATTAAAAATTCTTCAGCTATCTCCTCGTCGTGACCCTGGATTTTGTCAAAGAATGGCATCCAATTAGCTCGTGTGAAAAGGTTCACCACCTCAGGATGCTCGTGCAATTTGCTATAGTCCGAGGGTTCTTTTCTTATGAATCCCCTTGGCATGGTGAGAGTGCTCATTCTTTTTGTTTATGCTTTGGTCAGAAAAGGGAATGTTGTTTATAGTTTCCCCCTGGACTCAAGGAAGAATTCCTCGGCTGTTCAATATCAATTAGCAACAATTCCCTGGTTTCAAGGGTGCTGTGACTCAGCTATCTGCTTATGAAAGGGAGAATTCTGTTTCTACAGACAGAGGACAGAGACCCAGTTTTCTTCTCAGCACACATTCAGATATGTAAATTTAAAATTTTCATCCACAGGCTGGCCCTCACAGCTGCATATCTTTCCTACAGGAGAATTTTAGAAACAGGAAACGTGGAGGGGAATTTTGGTGCAGAAACAATTGGGAAACCCAGTGAAATACACAGGCATGCTTTTCTTCCAATTCACAGGCAAATTTTTCTGAGTCTACAATCAGATGCCATTCAATTCACCACCCTTTCAAAACATACCATGCATAGAGGAGTTTTTCGAGCCTACCTCATTTGGAGCTCTTAATTCGATGAAGAAAAATCCCAGGCTTCTCTGCTCCGGAAAGCTATGCAGTATTTCCTGTGGGACTCTTCCTGTAGAAGACCCTCCCCCGGAACCTGTAGAAATGACACTGCGCCTCTGAGCGAGCCCGATACGTGGGAGATTTTCGAAAATAGGTAGAAGATCTAGCGGAGGATGACTGGTTAACAATTTTTGGGAAGCAGCAGACGCGTACTCTAGTCGAGGACGTTGCAAGTTCAAAATGACAGAAGGTTGTGTGAGTTTCAGCGAAGCGTCTTTTAGTTTCGACATGATGCGTGGTGAGCGAATGAGGTGGTCGGACCGGACCGTTGATCCAACATCACGGCCATAATTTCTCTCCATATCTCTGACCACCATCACTTCTCCTCTGCCGTTAACCGCCGCCACCACTACCAGTCCCGACGATTTTTCCTTGAATGGACACTCCACACGTGTTGGCTGCACATCTCGTCGGCGATTTTGAATGTAACTGGCTTGTTCGGATCTCACGAGGCTATGTAACTGGCTGAGAGTGGCCAGTTGACTGGCCACCGATTCCCTTTAATCCAAACATTTTCCATAGGCATGCAGCTTTCGAAATATAGTTTATACAATTGACGAATGAGTTTAGAGTCTAGACACTTACCTGTGCGATCACGGCCGCGTTATGCAGACTTCGGGTCTTGGAACCGCTCCTTCATGTGTTGATGTTGCATGCATAGGTTTTGGAACCCATCCCCTCGTTCGTCGATGCTGCATGCACAGGTTCGCTTGGCTTTGGCTGTTGACGACATTTTCACGTTCAAGATGAGCCCTTTGCATGTTTCCTCTACCATTTTCGGCTGTCCCTGTCTCCAGAGTATGTCTTCCAGAAGGATCAGCTGCTACAAGATTCCTGTAGGATGTCCTGTAGCTGCTTCTCCTCCTGGGATGCAAGTTAACGAGCAGGGCTATACTACTGACGAGGGATTCGGCTGATGAGGAGTCTAGATGGAGATTGACAGGTAAGGGGAGCGAGACACTGCTGCTTATTTTGCTACTAAAAAATTCTTGCTGGCAGTATGAAGAAAACAGGGTTTTTTTTTTGTGTGACTGCAAGGACAAATAACAGGATGGGTGCAGCAGAGGTGCAAAGAGATGAAACAGGGTGACATATGGTGATGGATGGGTACAGGGGGTGCTCATAGACCTATCAGGCAGATTCCAACTTTTAGATTCTTTCTCAAGATAATTCTGGTCTGTCTGGAGGGTCTACAAGAACTTCCTGTAGAAGGCCCAGAACTTCCTGTAGAAGGTGAAATCATGACCGGAATGTGATCAAATCTTAGGAGAGGGGGGTGGTCATGGAGGAAGTGTTTGTGAGGTGTGCCTGCGGCCTGAAGCTGACCTCTGTCCTTATTTTGTGCGACCCTGCAGTCCTGCAATTTTTCAACAGAATTTTTTATTTTTATTTTTTTTAGAGAGAGATAGAGATAGTTGGGGCGCCTCCAGGGGGTTTTCACCCTCACTGCCTGCCCCAGGCGCCTCTAAGAGGTTTTCATCCAAAGATCTTTTTATTCCTTTTTCTATTTTTTAGAGGTTTTCACCCAAGGATCTTTTTATTCATTTTTCTGTTTTTTTTCTTTTTTTCTCTCTTTTTTTTATATATGATCAAGGTGTGGGTGGAGTAGAGACAGGGCCCTTCTCCACTACCAGCACTGACTTGTCCAAAGTTTCAATGAACTCCTGCCTAGAAAGGGGCTTCCTGTAGATTTTTAATCGATGCCCATTGACGAGCATGGGGATGGCTTCTTCATCAATAGTCCTGATGAGAACCGAACCATTGTCGTTGCATTTCTCCACTGTATATGGTCCTAGCCACCTTGTCTTCAGCTTCCCTTTGAAATCCTTGTATCTTGAATCATATAGCAGCGCCCAATCTCCTAGCTGAAATTGCTTTTCGTTAAGGTGTCGGTCATGCCATATCTTTCTCTGGAGTTGGACCACTTCTGAGTGGAGGAGCGTCTGCATTCTCTGTTCAGCCATTCCATTCAGCTATAGTAATCTTTCCTGTTGTGCATGGCTGAGGTCTAGGTCTAGTTGAGCTGCCAACCTCAATGTGTTGTACTCGAATTCTATGGACAGCAAAGCCTTCTTCCCGTAGACCAACTCATAAGATGTGAAACTTGTTGTAGTTTTCCAAGTGGTGTTGTAGGCCCAGGTGGCCTCAACCAAGCGATCTGCCCAATCTTTTCTGTTGTTTCTTTCTACTTTAGTCAAAATCTCTTCCAAAGCTCTGTTAGTGACTTCCACCTGCCCATTTGCTTGCGAATGATAAGGGGTGGAAGTCCTATGCTTAATCTTATGATGAGCGAGCAAGTCTTCAATCAGGTTAGAGGTAAATTGACTTCCCTGATCTGTGACTAATTCCCTTGGGTAGCCAAACTTGTAGAAGATATTTTCCCTCAAAAACTCAACCACTTTTCCTTTTGTTGCTGCCTTGATTGCCTGTCTCTGCCCACTTTGTCAGGTAATCCGTGCACACAATGATGTAAGACTTCTGCTTTGAAGGAGGATTGATAGGACCCACAAAATCCATGCCCCACTTCTCAAATGGCTCGAAAGTCACTTGAGGTTGGAGGGGCATCTCATCCCTTAGAGTCGGTTTCCCCATCCTCTGACATCGGTCACATTGGCTGATGTATCTTTTGACATCTTGATGAAGAGTGGGCCAATAGTAGCCTACCTGTAGAATTTTGAAGGCAGTCCTTTTTGCTGCAAAGTGGCCTCCACAGGGCCCATCGTGACAGGTTAGGAGGATGTCAAAAACTTCCTCCTCCCTAACACAACGCCTCAAGATCTGATCCGGCCCAAGTTTAAACAAGTTGCCTCCAATCCAAGTGAATGGGGCACTTTTCTTCACAATTTTGCTCCTCTTTTGAGGATAGGTGCGGAGGGAACTGTGCTAAAACCAAGTAATTTGCTATATCAGCAAACCATGGAGAGAGTACTGAAATAGCAAACAGGTGTTCATCCGGCATTTGATCATCCACCGTCCCTTCTTCACCTACAGGCAAATCTAGTCTAGACTGTCAGAAAGTCAACAACAACATTTTCCTTACCTGGCTTGTCAACAATGGTCAAATCAAATTGCTGCAACAAAAGTAACCATCTAATGATACGAGCATTTACATCAGGTTTATTCATTAAATATCTAATCGCAGCATGATCAGTGTGTACAAATGTTTGATAACCAGTGATGTCGTGTCTGAACTTGTTTAGGGAATGGACTACGGCCAAGAACTCTTTCTCGGTTACAGTATAGTTTAACTCTACCTTGGACAGGTTTTTGCTGACAAAGTAGATGGCATATGGCAGTTTCTCCTCAAATTGTCCCAAGGCTGCCCCTATGGCTTTGTTCGAGGCATCAGTGTGGATGTGGAAAAGTAGGGCCCAGTTTGGACCTCTCAAGATTGGGGCGGTTGCTAGCTTATCTTTCAACTCATCCAGAGCCTCTTGACAGTTGTCAGTCCATATAAACTCAACATCTTTCCTAAAAAGACCAAACAATGGCGAGGCTAGCTTACTGAAATCTTTAATGAATCTTCTATAATATCCTGCTAAGCCTAAGAAACTCTGAACATCTCTTACCTTTTGAGGAGGTGGAACCTTTTGGATGATAGCAATTTTGTTGGGATCCACCTGTAATCCTTGCTGAGAAATTGTATGACCTAGCACAGTCCCTTCAGTCATCAGGAATTCACATTTTTCGAGACTGAGGAGCAGGTTCATCTCAATACACTTGGTTAAAACTTTTCCTAGGTTAGCCAACGCTTCTTGGAAGTTGGACCCATAAGGAGTAAAGTCATCCATATAGATTTCTACCGAATCATGAACCAACTCCGCGAATATGCTCAGTACTGCTCTCTGGAAAGTGGCAGGAGCGTTGCATAGCCCAAAGGGAAGGACCCGGTAGGCAAAGGTACCCCATGGACAAGGGAAGGTGGTCTTATCTTGGTCCTCCGGGCTGATTTGGATCTGATTATACCTGCTGAACCCATCTAGGAAAGAGAAGAACTTCTTCCCTGCCAGTCCATCTAGCACTTGATCTATGAAAGGCAAAGGGAAATGGTCCTTCTTGGTGGCTTTGTTAAGTTCACAGTAATCTACACAAATTCTCCACTTTCCGTTTTTCTTGGGTACAAGCACCAGAGGAGAGACCCACTCACTGTCAGAGATGGGGTAGATGAATCCTGCATCCAACAACTTTTGCAATTCTTCTTTGACAATGTCCTTAAGGGTTGGATTCATTCTCCTCTGAGACTGCCTGACCGGTTTGCAATCCTCTTTGATGTAAATGTGATGGGTACAGACCGAAGGATGGACTCCTTTCATCTCCTTATAGCTCCAAGTGAAAGCATCCAAATGGTGGTTCAATAAGCTACACAGCTCCTTCTCCTGAGAGGGAGATAGGGATGAGTTGATCTTTAAGGTTCTTTCAAGGCCAAATTCCACATTCTTAACTCTGGGAGAGGTCGGATTAGCCACACAGAAGTCCACTAGAGTGTTGGCTTGGGTACCCTCCACCAGCTCCTCTAATGGCAGCACACTGGGAGGTGGATTTTGAATCAGATTCTCAATTAGGTCATCCTCAGTTTGAGGACCTCCCCTGGTGGCTTCTACTGTGCACAATGGTGCGGAGTAGACTTCATCCTCATCTCCCTCCTCCAACCAGAGAGGTAAATCATGTTCTAACAGAGGTCGGGCAAGAGGATATAGGACTAGCTGTTTGGACATAGGCCCATTCTTGATGGTCATGCTCCCTGCTCAACAACTGATGTAAGCATCTGCAGTGGCCAACCAAGGCCTTCCCAAAATGAGGGGGTATCCAGTGAATTTTACCTTTGGCTGAAGGACCAAGAAGTCCACAGGGTACACCCAAGAATCAACAGAGACTAGGACATCTTCCACAATCCCTTCGGGAGTCACGGTGGAGCGGTTTACTAACTGCATTATTGTCAAGGTCTTTCTTAAGGAACTCTGAAGGTTAAGTTTGAGCATAATGTCCCTGGTCATCACATTAATGGTAGCCCCTAGATCAATCAAGGTGTGGGGGATGATGGTGCCATTGATGTGGACATCAACTACAGGACTTCCAGGGTCCAAATATTTTGGACAAATTACTTGTCCCAACATCAGATCGGACAGCTGTCCTATGACATTGATAGTTGGGGCATCTCTCTTGCGCCTGCCTGGGTGCCTGAAACACTTCTCCTTAATCAATTTGTTGTAGATTGGTACATCTTTTATGGCCTGGAGAAGTGCTATTTTCACAAACAATTGTTTAAGTTCTCCTAGAAGTTCAGTCTCCTTCGGGTTTGGTTGTGTGGTTACCGTTAGTTTCTCAGGAAAGGGTGGAATGCCTTTGGGTTCACTTTCCTGTTTCTCTTCCTCATCCTCCGGAGGAGGTTGGCGATCTGGAAGGACCTTCCCAGATCGTAGGTTGATCTCCTGAATCTCCATAGCGTAGGTAGGGCATGTTGTCTCTCCAGTATATACCTGTTGGGCCTGTCTGTTATTGGGGTTCGGGTTCGGTTGAGTAGGCATCTGGGGTTGTCTTGGAGGAGCAAAAAGTAATGGTTGAGGTGGAGCAGGTGGTGGAGACAAAATAGCGGGAGGAGAGTTGTATTGGGGCCTCCACCCCGGCTGAGGTGCATTCCACTGAAGTTGTGGCTGAACATGAGAGTGAAACGAATGAGCAGCGGGTTGAGTATGGTATTGAGATGGATAAGACCAAGGAGGAGGTGCGGACCAGGAAGGATGAGCAGGGGGGCCCCAAGAATGTATATGAGCGGATTGGTTGGGGTGGTAATAAGTTTGGGATGTCCCCTGCATCCCCTGCTGGTAAGGTCTGGATCCATGCAACTTCCTTTGGTTGAGGAAGTAGAGTGGTTTAGTGGCTCCCTTGGCCCCTTGGTACATGGCTTTAAATCCGCGCAAGGTTGGGCATTGGTTCGTAGGATGGTCTTCCTCACAGACAAAACATATCTCTACCGAGTGCAATGGACACTCGTTCTTAGGATGCTTCCTTGTGCATCTGGGACAAAAGATGGCCAAAGCCCTCTCAGCTTTCTCTTTCTTCTGGTGGATTCGGAAAGTATCCAGTTGCATGGCAAGGGTCTGTCTCATGTCACTTTTAAGGTCTTCCATTTGATTTGTAAACTCATGTTTGGAGAGGGTGGCACTGGCTGAAAGTGGATTTCCCCTACCTCTTTTCCGGGCTGCCCTAGAGTGGTTTCTAAACACAGTCTTTATGTCCTCATAAGGTAGTTGGTAGATGTCTCCGCCAGCTAGAAAATGGAGGGTATCTAAAAGGTCTTCAAGGACTCCTCGGAGTAGAACCAGCTTCAGAGATTCAAGGTCAAGTGTGCACCTGGCCCTTTAATAACTAAACTGGAACCTCTCTTCATAGTCTTCTAAAGATTCATCACTTCTCATGGTCATCCGAGAGATTTCTCCCTTCGTTTCCTTTGACCTACAGTAGTCCCAGTATTTTTTGTTAAAGGCTTGCTGCATTTGAGCCCAAGTTGTGATATTGTTTCCAGGTAACCCCATGAACCAGCGTAGGACTGCATCCTTGAGGGTAGAGGGAAAAAGTTTCAACTTTTGCTCGTCTTCTGCATAGTCATAAGTTCGACAAAGGACAGCAAACTCAAACAAGAAGATATCAGGGTCTTCAGTGGTCAATCCATGGAAGTGAGGTAAGGCTGAGGGACTTATGTTTTTCATTTTTGTGTCCCCATTGGTCTCTCGGATGGGAAAGGCACCCTCTATTCTCTCCTCGTCTCCTATACCGTTTCTGCGTTCAGCCATGGTCTTAAGAGGAATGTTTTCTTGCTCTTCTTCTGTTATAGGATCTTCGTATATCTCTGGAGGTTCACCTATAAGTTCTTCTGGATCACTGCCACCGAAGAAAAAAGAAGGGTGACTCAATGATGTGGTGGGGGTGTTGGGTAAGAATTTTCCGGTATTGTCTCTCTTCCTACGAGGCATGAAATGAAATGTTTTGGGTTGCTTTTTCTACTTGTACCTGCAAAACTAAAATAGATTGAACCGCAACTAACTATAATCTACCTTGCTGAAATGAAAATGTGGGATTGAAATGAAAGCAGGAAAGGACTAATCTATGTTGCTGAAATGAAATTGCAGAAATGAAATGCTAAGCTACGCTGACAGAATTGAAATGTTAATCTATGCTTGCAGAATTGAAATGCTAATCTAGGAAAGCAGGAAATGTCTAATCTACTTTTGCAGAAATGAAATTGCAGAATGGAAATGAAATAAACTACTTAGCAGAAGGTTGTAGTAGAAAATAGAAGAAAAAACAGCAATCACAAATACTCTGACACTTCCCCGGCAACGGCGCCAAAAAGATGGTGGGCTCCAGTATTGCACATAGTTGCAGGAATCGCCCCCCCCCCCCCCCCCGATCCAAGCCGAAGCACGATTCGAAGCGAAGCGTCCGGAATCGATAGGCGAAGCGCGCTTCCAAAAAAACGTGGCGCAATTCGGTGTTTTTTGGCGATTCCTGCCATTTGAGGAGGCGTTGCCCCGGAAGCGCGATTCCGGAGGCGCTTCGGGCATGGGGTGGCGCCACGCAACCTGCCTGGAAGCGCACGCCACCCGCACGCCACCCAGGCACCACCCGCACGCCACCCAGGCGCAACCCGCGGGGCAGCGATTTAACTTAATTTTTTTTTAATTTTTTTTTAAAAATAACCTAACTAAACATGAGGGGGTGGGTTAGGGTGAGTTTAGAAAAGAATAAAGCCCCCATTCTCTTCTCATTTTCTCACTTTGAGTTTATGAGAGTTGGAGAAGAGAAGAGAGGAGAGGAGAAGAGAAGAGAGGAAAAGAGAGGAGAAGAGAGGAGAGCTTGGAGGAGTGAAGAAGGAGGAGCTAAGAGAAGGAGGAGGAGCTTGGAGCAAGAGCTTGGAGGACTTCATCTACAAGAGCTAAAGAGGTAAGTTCAAAGCCCAAACTCCCTTTTTTTTTGAAAAAAAAATTGTATTTTTCTCCTCCCTCTCCTACTCTTTCCCATTGTTTCTACTTGCTCCTTTATTTACAGGTTGTCCACTACCTATATCCATATTCCAAGATGGTGTTCTTTTGGCTTCTATGTATTCTTCCACTCTTGGTTTTAATGATGGCAAGGGTGAGGAATAGAGGGGAAGAGGAAGGGGATGAACTTGGTCCTAATAGTAGTGACCCAATGTATGATGAGGAGGAAGGGTTTGAAGAGGAAGGGAATGAACTTGAAGGGGACACTGAAGCACAAGATGGGAAAGGTACATCAAATCCCTTGTGGAACTATGTGACCAAACTTGATGGGGGAAAGGGTGGTGGATCTTACAAATTTGTGTGCCCTCATGGTTGTCATGGAGGAAAACCATAT
>APFE030627739.1:0-13684 GCA_000404065.3 Pinus taeda | reverse complement strand
ATAAAAATATATATATATATAGCGAACGCTTCGCTTCCTAGATTTTTGGAAAATGACGCTTCCGCGCTCCGCGCTTCCGCTTCGCTCCCGCTTCGTGCAACATTGGTATTGCAGCAATAATGCTGCAACTCCTAGGGCTCCCTTCTTTACTTTTATCAACCCGGTAGTCCGTAACAAACTTGGAAGCGACGGTGCTATATGCACAAGTACTAGCTCTTGCCGCGACTGTCACTTGATCAGCTGGCACAAGTCCGCTAGGAGCTTAAGCCAACTTCTATTAGCTCTTAGAAGAAGCTTTTAACTGTGATGGACGAAAGTTAACTCAAAAGAGGCTAGTCTACTTGCAGAAAGAAGCTGAAAGCTTAAAGGAAATGCAAACCCTAGCAAACCCTAGTTTTACCGGCTAACCCTAATGGTGCAAGAAAAGAGATGAAAGCGGTGGGAATGGATGCCATTGACTTTTGGAAAGGTAAAATGCATGTGACTAAGCTACTTCTAAAGAGAAATATGAAGAAAACATCTTTTTGTATTTTGGAGTAATTTCACATAATTATTATGCATCTGCTTTAACTATTTTTTACTGTGCAGAGGTTGATTGGCGAAAGGAAATGCTTGCAGGAGGTTGGGAAGGTGAGAAGAGGGCCTAAGGGGTCCCTAGCACCCTTCTAGAGACTTTCACAGTGATCGGATCTCAAGAAACCGCTTTCATGAGCTTCTACAGGAAGTCTGCAGGGGTTCTACAAGATGTACTATAGCTTCTACAGGATGTTCCGAAAGGGAATTTTGAAGGGTTAATGGTGGCAGAAAGGTGAAGAAGTGGGTATGGAGGTGAGATAAGTGTGTGAGGAGGTCTAGGACTTGGTGATTGAGGATGAAGAGTGGTTAAGGCGATTGGGTTGGTTCGAAGATAGGAGAAGCCATGTTGCGCAAGAATGTAGGAACTAGGGCAAAGTGAGAAAACGTGGCAAATGAGAGGCAAGAATCTGAGTTAGGGGACGAAGCAGGTTGCAATGATGGGGTAAGGGTAGGGGAGGAGGTATCACAGGTGCTCTGCACGTTATTTTCCAAAATTAACCAACAAAAACTAAGAAAACCAAAGATCTAGCTATTTTGACCTAATTTGAACTAGAAACCATAAGCATGATGAACAGAAGTTTATTGGCAGCAAATCATGTAAAAAAACTATGGAAACCAAGCAAAAACGGATCTAAGCATGTAATCACAACTGGTACCAACTTTTGCAACTAAGAATCTAACACTAGAAATTGCATGAAGAAGCAAGAACAGTGTTTCTATGGCAGCAAGGACACCTTGGTTTTAGCTCATGGTCCCAAGGAGGGAGAGGTTAGATCGAGGGTTGCTTGATAGCCTTTTTCAAATATATTTTCTATTACCAACCTGTTAAATCTCTTGAAACATGAAAAGCTATTTTAATCATCAAAAATGAACTAACTAACCAAACAAGATTGTAACCTACTAGCAGAAATTAACTAAAGGCAGCAAGAAAACATATAACAGTACACAGAGGAGGTCCTGGCACTTGGGTTGGGCCCAACCCCAAGAGCTACAGGCTCCTAAGAAGAAGCTCAGAACTGAAGCAAAATGAAACTAATCTCCATTATTCAGAAAATAACCATGTCATAGAAATGTTTACAGCAAAAGCTCTACAAATGAGCAAGAAACAGAGCAGCACTAGAGTGCAAAATACAAATGTTCAAAAAGTAACCTACGAAGGCTGGAAGCCTTCCTTCTTATACACTACGAGGGCCTTCAACAGCGCTCCTTAACTCAAGGGGCTCGCCTGCTCAAACTGCCAGTGATCAGTCACTTTACACAAAACTGCTCAGCTGCCCTTGGGAATCATTTTTGGTGACCTGCTGAACTACGAGCTGATGGTGGAGAATTCGAGGAAGGGGCCATTTAGTGCAGGAGACACCCTTCCCACGAATTCTCACCCTTGTACCCTCATGCTTGGCTGTCATCTAGCTCATAAATGCTTGGCCTTGGTCCAAAAGTTGTCCAAAAATCTGCAATAACCACGTGTTAGCCTTCTTGGTCAAGTGACTATTCTCATTCGTTCAATTAACATAAATATACTCAAAAGCATGCATAAACTATGAAAAATGGTGGACCGATGAAGAACAATTAGGCAAAATGAGCCCAATAAGTTACCCAATTTTGGGGCTCATCAGTACCCATCACAGTGCACTATGTTGCACCACTCACAGTTGTACCCATACATGTTGTTGTACATACTTCCTCCACTATGCTGCAATTATTACAATTGTACCTATACATGTTGATGTACATCCTGCCTCCACTACAACAGTTGTACCTATACATGCTGTTGTACATATTGCTTCCACTACAACAGTTGTACCTATACATGTTGTTGTACCTATTGCTTCTACTGCAATAGTTGTACCTATACATGTTGTTGTACATACTGCTTTTGTCCCATAATATGTCCAGCATATCATACCCAAACATGGCCTTGCTATCACCTACAGCAACAACAGCTAGGTGACCTTTCAGGACAGCAACCAACTGTAGTATTGATCCTAAACTAGGATCCAACACCCCTGCAAAACATTGTTGAATTGGTGGTTGCTTCTGTGTTTGTGACAGCCCTGGTTAGGGCCCGTGCTGTAGCCCTAAACCCTTATGACAATCCACAAACCAACGCTCAAAGGTTTGCAGCATTCCTAGTGAAGCCTCCTCTTTGTCCATGATGCCTTCTGAGGGGCTAGTCCACCTTAACAACCCTCTATGCAGCGCTTTTTGTGTGCTAAGGCCTACAGCCTAGAATGTCATGAGACAGTCCCTACGCATGCCCAAACACACCTTCTTCTTCAGCGTTTTGTACCTCTAGCTCTTTGGCCTTCACTACCCAACAAATCGTCCCTTGAACATCAACTCGGACTCTTCTTGATAGCCCTCAAACAGTCCGCAAATCAACCCAGCAAACTGTCCTCTTCTTGATCCTCTCTTGCTGCGGCTAGGGCATCTTCATACCACCCTTAGGTAGGGCATCATAGGGCTTCCTCTAACTGCAAATTAGGGCCTTCCTTTTGCTGCGGATTATGGCTCCCTTTAGGCGCGGATTAGGGCTCTTCTAGCTGCGGATTAGGGCCTCTTAGATCTACAGCCAAATCTCCTACAAGTCTGCAGTTAGGACTCTCCTAGATGACCCTTCTTTAGGCTATGTAGAAGGCATCTCCTCTAGACCTCCTCTTCCACCAAAAACCCAAAACAAGTGGAGAGTGAGATCACAAGAGATGAGTGTTAAATGACTTGAAGTCCTCCTTTATTTATACTAAAACGTTGAGCACAAGTGGGGTTTATTTGGTTGTTGGCCGACCTTGACGAATTGTCCCATAACACTAATAAATTCATATCTCCATGAAAACTTATTGGAATCGGATGATCTTTAGATCAATCCTACACCTCTCGATGAGAGGGATCCAAGAAAAATATCAGCTTCCATAAATAAGATGACACACATGGAGATTGGCCCTAGTTGCCAATTTTAACAAAAATCGACCTAAAGATCATCAAATTTGGATAAGGAGAAATGGATTTTTGAATTTATGTTCTCTCATATAAATTATCAAGGTTGGCCTCTCCTATAAGTTGGCTCATCGAGCCCAATAGTCGTGTTCCTTCAACCCCAACGACTACTATATATAGAGGTGCCTACATCCTCATTTCACACATCTATCTGATGATTCTTCTCTCTGAAATAGCCGCAGAAGACCCTCAACGAAGGAAGAAAGGCTCGGACGTCATCTTTAGTGGGTTGTTTGATAAACAGTGTTCCTCTGGCAGGAGGCTGAGGCGGTTAGGGGCAGTTTGGGCTAATCTAAGAAGAACTGTTCTGGGCCAAGTTCATTCCCTTTTGCAGGCCGAGATTCCACAGGTATGCAGCCGCATTGGTTGGGACATGTTTCTGGGCTATTATATCTAGGGTTTCTCTTCCACATGTCGATCGCAGAATTATGAGGGAGATTCAGTTTGACCTTAGGCCTTAAAGACTTTGATTATGGGTCAACAAAATAGTAAATTACCTAGGCTTGTTTGCAGACTCTTCATTGGATTGCAGGTGAGTCTTGTGAAATCTTGAAGGGCTGGATCTAGCCCAAATCAGCTCAAGGGTATGATGGATTTAATAGAAGAGGAGTTGTCATATGAAAAGGAGATCTGGAAGTGCTTATAGCAGTTGAAGCGGTAAGTCAATTAACCCTAACCAGATACTGTCGTTGAAGAAGTCCATTAAATGATTGATGTTGACAAGGTATTACAATGGCAGTATGGATTGAGCCATCCTCTTATCTAAGGATAGTGATGTTGGATCTTCGTTTGGCAAGTATCATTGTATTCTCTCTCTGAACATTTGATATTGATAATTAAAAGAATTGATCAAGGGTTTTCCCATCTTAGGGGTTTTCCCTGGCTTGAGCCATATCTTTGTGTTCTCGTCTTGGCTTGTCTTCTGCATCTATCAATTATGTTCTTTCATCATTTACCGTTAATGTTATTATGTCTCATGTGATTGCAAAAGGAATCAAGTGATATGATTAATGAGCTTAGATGGAATATTAAAGTAACTATTTCAAGCAAAGAACATGTCAATCTAAACTTAACATGGTATCAGAGCGAGTGTCAAGCCCAAGCAGAATAGACAAAAAGTCAAGTTTTTTTGCATAAACACGTGAAGAAAATCAAGAAATCTGGACCGAGCTCCTAGATGAAGAAGCTCGCAGTTCTGGAGACTTTTGCAAACAATGACTAGGCTGCAATTTTCTAGATCGAGAGTAAAGAAGTTTGAAGATCATATAAACCCTGTTTTAGAAAACTGAGGGACTAGTTCTAGAGCCCAAATATGACCGAATATCCTGGTAAGGAGAGCGCGGTTCTGGGCACAATAGATGAGGTATGTGTTTACCCTTGAAGAGAATCAAATCCTCTGAGCTACCTCAATCCGAACCTCAGAATTTTGTGCACATTTACGGGTGACCAAACTCCAGGGTATTGACAAAGTTAACGAAGGGTCTCATCATTTAAGAAAATTTTCAAGCGCTTAAAAGGTCTGAATTATGAACCACCTATGAGACCTGAAGCATCACATACATCACTGGATGATCGAGTTTATGGTTTCACATAGCAAATATGGAGTAGCTCTTCTGTTAAAGAGTCTGAGTTGATTAAAAGAACTTATAGGCCTAGTTGGGAGACTCAATGAAGCTACAAAAGGCACTGAGACTCCCTCAAGTTCATGGCATAAGCATATTTCAGAAGGCTTGACTCGAAGCTTAAAGCCTCCAAGAAAAGAAGCTAAGATTCCTACTCCAGTCATGTTCTCATAAATCCTAGACCGAGTTAATTAAAAGTACATTAGACCTCTTGTCAGAGCGGTCATCAAATTACAGTCACCTTGTTTAAGGTATATTTTGCAGTCTTGTATAGTGCCATAAAAGACAAGAACTTTGTGGCAAAGTATCACAGTTCTGAGGCTATATATATACCTGCAAGTTTGATCAGAGAAATAGAGACCGTACGAGTTTAAGTGTAAAAGTGAACACATTAGAGTTTTTGACTTCAATCTCGAATTGTTATTAGATAAATATTAATATGTTATGAGAAATCATAGGATCCTATTCAAACTGCTACTATGATAATATCGATTCAAATCCCTTAACTCCTGCTTATTCCTCAATTTAAGTCCAAATTCCCCTGCTCAAGATATGTTGTATTTTCCACATCGAATGTTTCCAAAAGGGGATGGAAGGAATTCCAATTTCAAGGACCTGAAGAGATTCGAGGGCAACTCGACTCGACTGGAAGAAGCCCAATAGCAAAAGAAAGAAATTGATGGAGGGAAGGCTTTTGGCCAAAATCTCTGATGAAGACAGATCCTTGACGATGAGAAGTTGCCCATAAATAGATACGTGCAGTTGAAGGATGGGGTAGGATAATTTTGCCTATACTTTTATTTCTGGCTTTTGTGCAATTTGTCTAATTAATTTATGGTCGAGCAAGAAGCTGCCCTTTGCTTTCAACTTGGAACCTCTTGTCTTTTAAAGATAAGATCAGCCTTCACTGAGACTCCTGTCTGGTACGCTTCTGAGTTTGATTTGAAGGCATACTCAGAGGCCTGCAAACAAGCATTAGTAACAACGTGAGACATTTCATACCAAACTTTTATGCCGATCTACAGTGATCTATGACTTTCAAAAGAGATCAAATATATCTGCAAGATTGGCTTGTTGAGTCATTAAGAAATGCATTCATGTCTTCTGCAATGTACTTATTTTGAATTTTGCTTCTGATAAATGACATGACAAAACTCATTAGCAGAAAAATATCAAAATATCTGAAGCAATGTAAGAGTCACATCATCTTCATCATGACAGATCAAGCATCAAAGGAGGTCATCCTCAGGCATTTCTAGTTACATCAGAACTTCAGGTCACATGAGGTTTGACTTTTGCATGAAGTAGAGCACCATGTTTGGATTTAGACTTATATCAGCATCATACATACAAACAGTGTATTGGTATGTGTATGACATCCTTGCAGTCCAGAGGCTGTTATGGTATTTTGGCAAGTCATTATAATCGAAGTTATCTATCCTTCTTTTGAACTTCCAGCTCCTCTTCAAAATCCTTGTCGTTTGAATGAAGAAAGAGGCACAGTTCTCCTGATGTTTCTAGCATAATTAGGACAATGGATCATTAGTTAGATCTCATCACCTTGTCCTTTAGTCTCAGACAGTAGCTCAAAAAGGTTTATTGCATCTGTACATTATACTGGGACAAATAGTGATGATATATGTTTCTGTCCATTGACATAATCTGCCCAATATCAGATGAGCCATCTTATGGAGATTTTTTGTCTTGTAGCAGCTACAGACGTCAAGAAGTGAAAGCATCTGATTCCAAAATCAATGCTCCTGTTGAAATGCTTCAATTCTATAACTCTCAAGAAGGAATGGTCTTCCTGAAAGAATAAAGTCCTTCAACTATCAAGGATAGAACCCTGTAAAGATTTTTAGTCCTATGCAACATTAGTCGTTCTATGTATGGCATTGCCCTATGAATGATATCTTAGCAAATGTAAATCAGCATCATCTATGTTCCTTTTTTTAGTCCAACATCATTTATGATATCTTTACAAGTCCAATTGCCGTGATAATATGTTGATGACAGTGCTACAGTCTTGTTCACAAACGAAGTTGTGAACAAGATAGATGTAACTTTGGATAGACTATTTTAATAAAAAGAAGAAGGGGGATCATCTACTATGAAGAAGCTATTGAAATCTGTCAGCACCTTTATGAAAAGGGGCACAACTCTCTTGAAGCTTTCATACTTGAAGATCAGCTAGGAGAAGAAGTGGATGGCACTTTGAAACAGTTCTTTGTATTGATCCCTATCAGCATAGGTGCCTTGAAGAAAGTGCATGACCTCTTGAGCACGATGAACAAAAGACCCTGATTCTGGCATCTTGGTTGCCTTATGTATAGATACATTGGGTAAATTGATACGTTGATGGTTGTCATCTTGCAATTGTAATCCCATAAGAAGATCTCTTCTTCCTAGGTGAAGAAAGGCTTAAGAATTTTTCTTGGACCTGAAGCCTTCTAGAAGTTGGTTTCTCTCATATGAGAAACTCTTGATTGAAGTATAAATAACCATCTAAAACAAGACTTCAAAGGGAGCTATAAAATCCCTGATGACTTCGCGTGTCCGATGATTTTCAATGAAAGCAGGTCATGTCAGCTGAGTATGATGACTTTAATAGAGGCTGCATATTAGAGATAGCTCGATGGTTATGCTTTGGGCGAAGTTACTTTCCCAATACTCAGAGGGAGCTATGATGAATTACTTATGATGTCTATCCTACATATGAAGAAACTGAATTTTAAGGTTAAGTTTTCCTTCAGAAAGAGGTTGAAAGACATGGATAAACTTCATTAAGAGGGTCCTAGTTGAACATTGAGCTTTGGAAGCTCCTAGGGGCCTGGGGTATTTCTTGATGCTATGAGTGACCATAGGGTGAGTGGTTCACCTTCCCCTATAGGCGCACTATGTACAGGGTGAGTGGTTCACCTTCCCCTGTAATACCCCATGATAGTTGACATGTGTGTAGGGTGAGTGGTTCACCTTCCCCTACAATTGATGAGATATGCATAGGATGAGTGGTCCACCTTCTCCTATGGCACATGAGCAGGATGATTGGTTCACCTTCTCTTGCGGATACCCTAGTGAGAGATGCATATAGGCATCTGTTGGTTGTCACATGTGGACATGTCGGTGGGACATAGTTCTTCCTTAACCCACGTGTAGGATCCTTCCTATGATTGT
Source organism: Pinus taeda (assembly GCA_000404065.3). Lineage (NCBI taxonomy): Eukaryota > Viridiplantae > Streptophyta > Pinopsida > Pinales > Pinaceae > Pinus > Pinus taeda. Next base: position 5,318 of record APFE030627739.1, on the reverse strand, counting down.
TGGTTCGCATGCATGTAGGACATGGTTCATCCTTTCCCTACTCGGTGGTTTGCATTTGTGTAGAATGTGGTTTATCCTTTCATTACGTATGGTTGTGACATGTGTTTGTAGGATGTGGTTTCTCCCTTCCCTACGTGTGGTTGTGAGCAGGATCTGATATATTCTTTCCCTACTGGTGTTTCTGCATCATCCTACCCATGTAGTCCGAGACACATGGGAAGTAGCTCTCATTTGGCCAATGAGTTGGGAAAAGTGGATAGGGACCATAGCACTACCGATGGACGCATCGTGTACTGTCGTACTCCTTATGTCTAGGATGTTGATGTTCAACAAACTTGATCACTTGAGATCAAGTCTGATTTCGATTCTTCACCTGGTTATGTGGACTGATTTTTGTCAGTGGAGAGTGGTAAGGTCTTGTGACTCACTCTCAATCGATTCTTCTTCGTTATCTCTATCAGTGTTCAACAGAGTTGAGTCGAGATTCAAAGATGGTTCATGGTGACAGAATGACATGATGATCGATGACAATGGCTAATGGTTTGGCAAGTGGAATTCTCCCTAGTTGAGAGGGAGTTTAAAATTGGCAACTAGGGCCAAATTCCACTTTGGACAACTTCTTTGAGGAAGATAATTGTGGCATTGAATTCCTCTTTTCGAGAGGACCAAAATCGACCTAAAGATCATCAAATTTGGGTAAGGAGAAATGGATTTTTGAATTTATGTTCTCTCTCATATAAATTATCAAGGTCGACCTCTCCTATAAGTCAGGTCATCAAGCCCAATAGTCACGTCCCTTCAACCCCAATGACTACTATATATAGAGGTGCCTACATCCTCATTTCACACATCTATCTGATGATTCTTCTCTCTGAAATAGCTGCAGAAGACCCTCAGCGAAGGAAGAAAGGCTTGGACGTCATCTTTAATGGGTGGTTTGATAAGTTGTGTTCCTCTAGTAGGAGGCCGAGGTAGTTAGGGGTAGTTTGGGCTAATCTAAGAATTATTCTAGGCCAAGTTCATTCCCTTTTGCAGGCCAAGATCCCTCAGGTAGGCAACCGCATTGGTTGGGACATGTTTCTGGGATATTATATCTAGGGTTTCTCTTCCACAGGTGGGTCGTAGAATTATGAGGGAAATTTAGTCTGATTGCAGGCCTTAAAGCTTTGATTATGGATCAACAGAATGGTAAATTACCTAGGGTTGCCCGAAGACTCTTCATTGGACTGGTGAGTCTTGTGAAATCATTGGACTGGTGAGTCTTGTGAAATCTTGAAGGGTTGGATCTAGCCCAAATCAACTCAAGGGTATGATAGATTTAATAGAAGAGGAATTGTTATCTTAAAAGGAGATATAGAGGTGCTTATAGCAGTTGAAGCGGTAAGTCAATTAACCCTAACCAAATATTGTCGTTGAAGAAGTCCATTGAATGATTGATGTTGATAGAGTATTACAATTGCAGTATGGATTGAGCCATCCTCTTATCTAAGGACTGTGATATTGGATCTTCGTTTGGCAAGTATCATTGTATTCTCTCTCTAAAGATTTGATATTGATAATAAGAAGAATTGATCAAGGGTTTTCCCCATCTTGGGGTTTTTCCCTGTCTTGAGCCATATCTTTGTGTTCTCTCGTCTTGGCTTGTCTTCTGCATCTATCAATTATGTTCTTTCATTAGTTAATGTTAATGTTATTATGTCTCATGTGATTGCAAAAGGAATCAAGTTGTCTAATGAATGATCTTAGATGGAATATTAAAGTAACTATTTCAAGCAAAGAACATGTCAATGTAAAATTAACATTAAAAAAATAACTCATATAAGTTAGGGAGGCACCTCCTCAGCCTCTAAGGCTGGGTCCACCTAGATGTAGACTGGATTGGTGTCTTCTTAGGCCTTTGTGGCCGTTATCTAGACTCCCTGGTTTTGGTCTTGTTCCATAGCTTCTATGCCCCAAATTTCCTTTACCAGTGCTTCATACTAGTGGTTTAAGAAGTCCAGTTTGTCCAAGATGGCTTTCTTTTGTTGGAAAATCGGAAAGGCAAAAATATTTTCTCTTTTTGATAATTACTTATGATTTCCTTAAATTATTATTATCTTTTTTATGTTCTTCATTTTATCTTAGTTCATAAAGCAATTACCAAAACCAAAACACAATGATCAAGAACACCAGATTTAGGCGCACAGCTAGGGAAAACCCCCTATATAGAGGAAAACCTAGTGAAGAGCTCTTCCTTCAGCAATTCAAATTTGATAGACCAAGACAAACCAACAAACCTTCCTCCTCCACCAAGTCGGCCTTTAAACTGTTCTTCCAACCTTCAAATATCAACTGCAACAACCCTGCTTCAATATTGCATCAAGGACAAATACTGCATTAAAATTTCAGCCCAGCTTCAAGCCTGCAATTTCGACCCTCCAACAATTTCAATTCCTTCGCACATGTGAGACAAGAGAGGGAGAATTTCAACTTCCTTAGCAAAATAACGACCTCCTTCTCCTTCACTAGCCCTTTCCTTCTTCCTTTTTGAATTTCACACTCTTACTGCTTCTAGTTACTACAATTCGAATTTGTGTGAGTTCACCCCCAAATGAGTTGAGTTGTTGCTTATGTATAGTCCTAGGTGGTCAAATCCTTTCCTTGAGGCCAACTTGTCCTTCCTCGAGGCTGTCTTGGTGGAGGAGGCCTAATTGACCTATTTTACATTAAAATAAACTTCTTTCTTGACATATAATTCCCAAGAAGGGTTCTTTACATTATGATATGGACAAGGACACTTGACATAAACCCTAGAAACCTTCAATGGAGGCTTTGACCTAAAAACAATGATGAAGGCATGAAACCCATGATTTAATAAGTCAATTCAATTAATAATAAAATTTCTTTTTCTTTCTTTTGATAAATATATTCAAATACAATTATGAATACCAACACTAGATACATTCTTCAAAACTCCCTCTTAACTAGGGCGATATTCATAATTATCTATATCTATAGAGGTACATGGAAGATCTCAAAATGAACTACGAAGAGTTCAGCGCACTTAGTGTTGTGGACTAGCTTCTTGACCAGGGTAATCTATCCGAGTGGGACTATGATGGACTAAAGCTTTCAGCCAGTCTAGGTGCCATCAAGCTTACTTACTAACCATCAAACCAAGGATCTAGGTGTGTATCCAAGGTCAGAGCTCCAAGATCAACGCTACCCTCCCTCTTCAGGATCTAGACATCAAACACACAGGATGGCTAGATTTCCTCCCAAGCATCCGCCATTAGATGCTTCATCTCTCCCTAATAAACTAGATATATCCGTTCATCCAACCATGCTTCCAAAGTGTCCATCCTTCTTATGGAGAGATTTATTTGTACAAACACAAACCCCAATCAACAATAAATTATTAAATATACATATACAAGTAAAAACAAATCTTCGGGGTCCTCAATCATCCTAATGCCACTTATATCAAGCTATTCATATGCAACTAGTCAAAAGCTTTTCTTCTTTCATTTATTCAACAACATCAAGACATCCTCAATACATTGTAGTACTTTCCTTCATCCTCCAATTTATTCTTCAAGGTATCCATCATGACTATCATAACACCCTCCCTCTCAACTGGGGAGATGTACTCTTTCTTCTATCCAGGCTCCTTCTTAACTTACAGAATCAACCACTTCCTTCTTTTATAACATCGGAGGACCTTTCATGGCTTCATTCCTTGATCATCATCATTCATATGCTTCCTTCATCATGCTTATACGAACATCTTTATTATCTTGAAGATTATGTACCTGCAAAACTTTAATAGCAGATACAACCAAATACAAATATACAAAAGCATGAAGTTAACTATACCAAAATTATGTTACCATAATGGAAGCATTTAGACTTTAGATATCAAACAGCTAAACCTACTTAGGTTCATAATCGGCAAGAGACACTTCTTTTTACGTTCCATCATCACGACTTAAAGCAACTCAATCAAGATATCAATCCAATCATAGCACTATATGTCTAGGGTTTCACCATTTTTCAAAATGTCAGATTCTACCATGATTTAATGCAAACCATGGATTCCATGAGACGTAAAGCCTTAGATATCAGTAGTTAATAGCAATCCTACCATGCATTTAAGGTTTCAACAATGTATCTTTTAGAAATGCATGTTAGATTCTACTAGGGTTTGTTGCAAACCCTAGATTTTATCATAAAAACTAAAACATATCAATAATATCATCAAGTCCTAGAATATCAATTTCTACTAGGGTTTTGTTACAAACCCTAGAATTCACCAACCGAAACATGAGTATCAATAAGCATATTCACATATACATAACTAGGATTTTGTAATCATGCACCAACATATCACAATAATATCTACTAGGTAAACCCAAGACACATAGATCAATACATTAAAGTTAGATATACAACAATTTTGACCAGGCTAGTGTTTCGATCACGCAGATGAACATATACCTAGGGATTCATTCCTAAGATCTTACTGCAACTATCACAAGGGTTTTAGCATATAAACCCTAAAGATCTAGGGTTTCAATAAATAATATAGACATTAATAGCAAACCCTAAAGGACTAGGGATTTTTATCATAACAATACTAAAACCCTAAACATAAAAAGAATAAGATTTCTAGACTTCGTCAATAACCCTAAGTAGACTAGGGTTTCATAAATATTGATATACCCTTAGGTTAGGGTTTACAGTGAACCTTTTAGGGTTCCAAAAGAATGATAATATAATGAGGGTAGATTCAATCTAATGATTAATCACCCTAACAAGAATCTTTGTGATTCAAAACCCTAGACATAACAATATTAGTAATGTAAAGCAAATTTTAAAAGAGAATGAACATACCTTTATTATGAAGAGAACAAAGCTTATAGTCCAAGACATCCCTCGAGTTGTTCCTTACAAACCTTGTAGAACATTAATTCTTGAAGGGCTTCCTTTGCAACCGAAACTCCATCCTTTACTCCATCCACTATTAGGTTCATGGCTAATATTTCGGTTTCTTTGAACTTTGTTTTCTCTACTTCATCTGTAGGCTTCTTGACTTTTCCTAGAACTAGATCCAAAACTTTGTTCTTTCGAGAATGAGATCTATTCTCTTTTTCCAGGCTCTATAGTTGGAGGCTCCTTCTAATTTGTTTTCTCCCTTAATTGAGTTTGACATAGTTCCTGTAGATAGTAGGCTTATCTCCTTATATGATTCCTTTTAATAACCTTCCTTCAATCTCCTGTTCTCCAATAGATCTTCAGGTTGCATTTTTCTTCCTTCTTCACCTTAGGTCTAATACGAT
>APFE030627720.1:5191-25236 GCA_000404065.3 Pinus taeda | reverse complement strand
ACACTCAAAACAGGTGACCTGGGGAAAATCGTCATAACTTCCTTTCTGAGCATCGGATTGAAATTTTGTAAGAAGGTAAAGAAAGAGGACGGACTGTAGTTTTCATTTATATATTTTTCAGAGTCGAAGGTTGAAACAGTGACACGTGGCACATCGTATAAGTTCGCTCTACTGAATTAGTCTATAATCAGGTCACTGTGGGAGATTTGGCATAACTCTTCATTGGAGAATCCAATTGGGATCAGACTGGTGGCATTGGAAAGAGGAAGCAGAGGGCTACTACAAATCACAATTTCAGAACTTAAAGATATGAAGGTACAAATTTACATTAATTCCAAGATCGAGCTCCTAAAATCAAGAAAAAACAAGATGAGGAAGTTTGATGGCAAGGATCCAATAAATTGGATACTTCAGATGGAGCAATATTTTGATCTACGTGGTGTTCCAGCGTTACAAAAGGTATGTATTGCATTTTCATATTTAGAACCAGATCAATTTTTATGGTATAAAGGGCTTTGTTCTCCTAAACGACTTGTTACGTGGTCAATTCTCACAGAGGAAATGATAGCACATTATGAGGATACAAAGAGCAACACCTTCTTTAGAGAAACACCACAACAATTGGAAAGAGTAAAAGGGCTTTGTGACATACTAGAAAGTAAAATTATGGCAACAATGAATTATACCCCTCACAGCTATGAATATGGAAGTGTTGTTTCTCCTAGCCTTCCACAACCTACAAGGGTTACACCACAACAATTCGAAGAAAAAAGAGAAAAAGGGCTTTGATACAATTGTGATAGCAAATGCACTAAAGGTCATAAGTGTGTTGAGAAGAAATTATTTTACATAGAGTATGAAGTGGAGGAAGAAAAGGATCAAGAAACATCAAAAGAAGAGGATATATGCCAGGATCCAACCCAGAGATAGAAGAATGAATCAGACCATATCTTGTAAAGCATTGGCAGGAATTACCATTCCTCAAATTATCGAGATAGAAGGACATATCAAGAAGAAAAATGTTCAAGAAGTGAAAGATCACATCGAGCATCAAGAAATGAATCCGACCATATCTTGTAAAGGATTGGAAGAAATTATCACTCCTCAAAATCTAAAGATAGAAGGGCATATAAAGAAGAAAAAGGTTCAAGTGGTGAAAGATCACATCGTGCATCAACAACAAGTTCTCCAACTTTTAAAGGATAATGCCACTTTGGTGCAAAATCAAACAAAACAGGTAACTCAACATTGTAGTGAAAAATATTTTGATGTAGGTGATAGGGTATTTTTAATGATGCATCTCAAGAAAGCTATTTATGAGAAGGAAATGTTGGCAATACTACATGCACTTAAAAAATGACGACCTTACTGAATGGGAAGACTCTTCAAGGATGAGGATATGGAAGCATTGTTTTGTGCTATTTCTATTATCCAACCAGATTGGATAAACGAAGCAAGGGATGAATCAAAGAAGGATGAAGAAGAATGGCCACTTATTCAAAAGTTGCAAAAGATCCCAATTCAAACAATATTGCCAGGAATTGAAGAGGAAGGAAAAATCATATTGGAACCTGGAACAGTAACAGAAACAAGAACCCGATAGCTACGAAATCAATCAATTTCAGAGTATCTCATCAAGTGGAAGAACTTAATCGCTGAAGATTCCATATCGGAGGACAAGAAGTTTATACAGAAGCATCAAGAACTACTCAAGTGTTGAGGACAACACTTTTTGAAGGAGAGGGGCATGTTAGGCCCCTATACTACTAGTGTAACCCCTTATTATTATTAGTACAACCCTCTTATTATATTGATGTACCCATGTAGTGTCCATATTGTTACTATTGTGCCCCATAGAAGCCCACTACTGTTATTATTGTGCCCTTACATTATTATTGTTATGTAGGCTCTGATTATATAATGACCCCTTAGGCTCCTATATATAGAAAGGAGGTATTTTCATTTGTATAATCCAAGAATTGTTCATTTATGTAATGTAAAGGAGGTTGCCCCCTCAAAGAGGTTGAATTCTAAGGCGTTGATCTATCTTTTCTATCTTTTCTTGAGCTAGTTTCATAACAGAGACAAATCAATTCTTTTTAGGAGCAAGGAGTGGCTCCAACACTCCACTATTAGAGCTAGTAATGTTCAATGTATACCCATGCCTTGAAACTTTTACTTAATAATAGAAGCCTTCAAGGCCAACACATTCTTCATGCATGGATTATGGATATTTGTAAAACTATTATGTGAATGTTTGTATTTCATGTTTGTGTTCATTTGTGCTAAAGTAGTTGAGCTATTTCAGTTATTTTAGTACTTATCTTATTGAGAATGTGTTGACTAGTAGAAAATTATGAAATTAGTGACTAGATGACTACAAAAGTTAGTCACTGCAATTATTTCAAGTGAATTACTACTAAATTTGAGCAATTTTAAGTGACCAAACTAAAAATGACTAAATTAAACGACAAATTTAGTTTAGAGATAAAATATATGATTAGATAATAAGTGACCAAACTAAAAGTGACTAACTAAAATGACTAATTTAGTCCAAGACTAAAATATATGACAAGATAATAAGTGACAAAATTAATAAGTATTAACTTAAATGACTACTATAGTCCAAGAATAAAAATATGACCAAATAATAAGTACAAGTATATGAATTAGTCATTTATGTTAGTAATTTTTAATTGTGTCACTTCAAAATGGAAAGTTACAATTTTGATACTGAAGTGTTTCATTTCACTACAGGGGTCTCTAAATCTATCTGTAGTGTTAAAATTTAGAGACAAAGGGGTCTTTGAATCCATTTACAATGTTAAAATTCTAAATACCTTTTTGTCTCTAAATTTTAACACTACAAATGGATTCAGATATTCTCAACATCAATTTGACCTTCCTTCATCATCGAGGCAAGGCTCTCATTCACCAATTTGTCCAAGGATGGCAAGGACAATGACACTTGAGATGAAGGATAAGAAAAAAAATAAACTAGAGAAATTCGTAACTTCTGAGACTTCTGAAAATCCTAAGAAAGTCATAATACATTGCATGTATTTCTTTGATCTCTAGGATGAAAGGAAAACCAAGCTCAAATCTAGACAACTCCAAGAAGAATTTTGCATCCCCACACAAATGGCCTCAAGCCATGGGTTGGTTGAAACTAGAGGACCTGAATTGTGCACAATTGGGACATGGGTTAGGGCCTATAAATCATTAGAAGATTGTTGTATCAAATTATTAAATTTGATTTATAAATACCTAGTAGGCTCAAAATTCGAGACATGGTGACTTTTCGATGTAACTTCCAAATGTGAATGGATAAAATCCTTGTGCTGACCCAAATTTGTTGAAAATCCACTCCTCCAATGCATAATCCATCAACTCCTCCTCCTTCACATGTGGTTCTAATAGTAAGAAACCAACATCTCATCTGAAAAAACATATTTGATGAGTAATTGCATGTCTTCAAAGGATATATCATGACAACGATCTTTCTACTTTAAAAATATCATGGTTATGTGAATAAAAATCTCATGGTTGTCATTCAATCTTATTTTTCATTTTGACAAGGATATTAGAACTTGACATTGTCTAGAGCCCATTCACTCTTCGTCAAAACTATGCCTCGCTCTAGTCAGAAACTCCACACCCCTTTCTTCGCCTACAATGTTTCCATGGGAATATAGGGTTTCTCCATAATTATTGAATTCCTCTCCCATGGTAGAGATGTTGTGATGCCCTCTTTAACATTTTGAATATATATATATATATATATATATATATTATATATATATATATATATATATATATATATATATATATATATATATATATAATATATATATATATATATATAGAGAGAGAGAGAGAGAGAGAGAGAGAGAGAGAGAGAGAGAGAGAGAGAGAGAGAGAGAGAGAGAGAGAGATATCCATCTTAACTCTGGATCTTACAAGTACCTAGACGGAGGAATCAAAATATTCATAAAATTACAAAACATGAAAAATAAAAAAGATCCAAATAAATTGCAAATTCAACTACCTTTATTTTCAAAAAATATTAAAACATTTATAATTTTGGATAACTTTTTAAAAAATTAAAAATAAAATATTTATTATATTTGAATAATATTTTCTTACAATATAGTAAAATTTTTGGGGATTTTCATTTGGGATTTCATTTTCCTGCTCATCAAATTTTAATATTTAAGAATTCATTTCCCCACTCATCAAATTTAAGATTTAAAAGGATATGGCCAAAAATGATTGGAGGGGTATGGCCAATGAAGATTGGCTAGAAATAACATTAGGTTAACAAAAAAATAGGGAGCATGGCCAAGGAGGATTGGTGTGGAAACATGCGGATAACATTCTTTAAGAGCATGCAAGAGCGAAGCCTTTAGACTCTAGATATTGCATAGGATAGTGCATTGTATAGTTGATAAAATTGAATCTGGGATCAGAAATGGGATCAGAGAAAGGCATATTGACAATGTTTATGCAAATAAATTACTTTTATAGATTTCCAAACTAGTCAGAGTTTTCAGTGATACATAGCCTTTGAAACACAAATATGAAGAGTTGAAAATGATATGGAAGATACCATATTCAGAAGAAGAAAATGAAGCAGAGGATCTGCAAATGGAACAAATCATTCGATTGCTTTGTTCCTGAGATGTGGCGTCTTCTGCCAAAGAGAGGGATAAGATATATTAGGAGAAAAGACTCTTTTTTGGAAGTCATTCTTCGCCTCCCTTACAATCCCACTATAATGAGGAAACATTCAATGAAGACTCCACAACTTATTCTTCCTATGGACTGGCAGTGGTGTCGCAGTCTAGTTAGTAATCGATATGGACTGCATAGACAAAAATGTCAACATGAAGCCACATCTATGGATATGGATTGGCACAGACCAAAATCTCAACAAGAAGTCACATCTCATGCATAGACTATCGGAGCCAATTTATTCTTCCTATGGAATGGCAGTGGTGTCGCAGTCCAATTAGTAATATTACGAGAAAAGGCTCTTTTTGGGAAGTCATACTTTGCCTCCCTTACAATCATTTTATTGTCCAATTTATCGAGAGGTAATGGAAGACCCTGTTGAGATATAATCTTTTCAAACATTTGATAGAACTTCTATTGAAAGATGGTTTGGAGAGGAGCACACTAGTTGTCCCATGACTGATTAGGTGTTAATTAATAAAGAGCTTAGACCAAATATCATATTCTGAAGGTATATAGAAGAGTCGAAGGATAGAAATAAAGTGGTCACAATAGCTTCATTGAAACCTAATCTAGATACTGATGAGGAGTAGACTCTATTGTATGCTCTTAATTAATTACTAAGGTTAAGTGAGGAGAAAGAAAAGCACAGACAATGGATTGGAGCAAAAAGTTACATTGGTATTTTAGTTCACCTTCTGGGATGGAATAAGCCATTGATTAGGAATAAAACGCTAGCATTACTGTGTAGCCTAATAAAGGAAAACAATCATAATGAGGTGAAAATAACTGAGGTGGATCATGTTATAGATTTTATTACTTGCGCATGATATTGGCGAGGGTATGGAAGTCGAGGAATTCCTTTTATATCTTTCAAAGGATGTGGTTGTGTGTGAAAACATTGGAAAGGTACAAGGTTGTATCCTCCTTGTTACAATGTCAAATAGATAGTTCGAATTAGGAAAAGATGATGAAGCGATGATATTTGGTTGGGATAAATGAAAAAGAGAGGTGATGTGAGCAACTCAAGAAGACCCAAGCCGGTCATTCTTAGAGTGCTATCAAGTCATGGTCTATGCGCGTCCTCAAGCAGAAAATGGAAATGGAGTTGCCAAGAAGGGGAGATACAATGCCCAATGTGAAGGAGGAAGAAAGTGCTTACCATTCCAATTACAATGCCTCTAGCAATACCCAGAAATGTCTATGATTTGTAGATCTTACTCCTCATTACAACAATCATGTTCATCATCATCCAGGTTTTTATACTTACCCATTACTTAAATCTTTATCCTACAAGTGTTCGACAAATTTTGAATTTACAGATCACAAAACGTTAGATCTAATGATCTCCTAATATTTTTAGTTTAGATTGAATTATGGTCATATTATTGTTAAAGTTCTAACTTAGCGAAATTACTTGATTCACAAGCTTAAGTTTCTTTTGCATGACTTCACAAAACAAAGTTGAAGCCTATTTCCCAACATTTAAGTAATTCCTCCACGTCATTTGTATACCTCTATTTATATGTATATTGACTTGATATCAGTTATACATCAGAATCGAGACATGATTTCAAGAAAAAAGGATTTTATGCATTTATATTTGAGGTAAGTCGTGTAACTTTTTCATTTTTGAGGCATGGCTACCGAATACTTCAAAATTGCAGGTTTTGTTTTTGTTTTGATGGGTGTTATTCATGTTTTACATTGGGAAGTTATTGTGTTTATTTCAAGACTATAATTGCAGTGTGGAATTTGTGAGGGAACCCTTCTTAGTTCAAGAAGGACAATTGCCTTCTGGGAATGGTAGCATGAAAGAGACCCTTAAGTTGAACGTGATGTATAACTTTGCTTCCAAGTACAAGAAAGGAAATGTCATTGTTTTCAATACAGGCCATTGGTGGAGCCATGGAAAAAATTCTTGGGGGTATTTTTCCTCTTCTTATTTTTGCCATAAAACATATGTCGTGAGAGCCAGTGAGAGCAATGGTCTGAGTGTCATAATTTTGTTTAATTTTATTATTACTTTCTCTAGGCCATTTGATATTCATTTTTATATCATGGTGGTATTAAACCTATAACAAGAAGGACTATAATCAATAAGGGAACAATGTCTATCCACTGTTGGATGGGCTTGAAGCATTCAGGAAGGATATCAGGACATGTGGTCATTGGTTAGATAGCAACATTGATTCAAGAAGAACACAAGTTTTCTTTCGGGTATACGCAGCCTCTCGTCTTAGGTAACAACCCAAATGGCACACTGAACACTTTAGGGTGGCCATTAAATCTAGTAATCTTTGTATCTTTTTGTAATATAAGTCATTGTGACATTTGTCAAAAACCTATGAATGTATTTTTTTCTTAAATATCTACACTGTAATGGAGGGCAATGAAATTCAGGTGGGAAGCGCCACAAAGAATCTCAACCAATTTTCAATGAGAGTTATATCACAAAATACCCATCGATGATGGATGTACTAGAGTCTATGATGAAGGAGATAAATACACCTGTAATCTACCTAAACAACACCAGAATCAGAGATTACCGCAAGGATTCTCATCCTTCCATTTACCACAAGCAATACTTTTCTCAAAACGAGCAACTGACTCCAGAAAAGTATCAAGATTGCAGCCACTGGTGCTTACCTAGAGTTCCGGACACATGGAATGAACTCTTGTATGCATCATTATTGATGACAAGGCAAGGTTTATGGACACTCTCATCATACCATGCATTTTTCTTAATGTAAACTAGACTAAAATTGTGTTATTAGCCTTGAAAAAAAGATAGATTGTTAAGGACCTGAACCAGAGTGAATCTTAGCAGGTCAACACTTACTTATTTTATTGGTACTTTATGACTATTCCCCCCCATTCATTCCAGGGCAGGGCCGGGGAAAACACAGCACACCAAAAGTGCCAAGAAAGCTCATTTTTGTAGGTGTACCCATTTCTCTCTTTAAATGAAAGGTTGTTTAAAAAAGTGAGTTTGGGAAGATTTTGATGTATGCATAAATTAATTTACTGAAATCACTCAATTCCTTTCAAAGTCCACTTCTAGTAGCATCTGTATTGAGCTAAGTTTTGACAGCTTGGAATCACATGAAGTATTTTTTCCAAGGATTTTATGTATGTTATTGAAATAGTGTATCATTTTTTGTGCTTTCCCCTTTAATTAATTTAATTGGGAAAGAAATATCACAGTTGGCTAGTCATGAAAAAATCAATAAGATAAGTATTTATTAGGGAAGTGTTTTAAACATTGGTGTCATGACAATTTTATTGTGAGTCACAAGGCTTGGCCTTACTTTGTTTTGTGGGGGACCTAGCTAGCAAGAGACAAAGCACTATTCTAGGGAATTTATAGCATGGGATCAGTGACACCTTGTACCACCAGTATCAAATTTCTATTAGCTTCTCCATAAATATTTATTTATGTACACTAGAGTCTGGGATGTTAAAAAAAAAGCATAATACCATAATAGGAGTTTCAAGAAGGCGCAATATAGAGTTCAGGTGTCTTTCCAGGTCATGCATATATGTTTGGGAAACATGTCACGATGTGCCATAGGAAAGCAAAGGATTTCACCATGACCCTATACAACAAACAACACTTAGATAACAAATGGAAAATATCAACCCAACTATACACATGAAAGATGCAAAACATTACCTTTAAAATCCATTTGTTGGCTCCAAGTGGATCACTTCTTGATTCTAAGAAGGCACTTCCATCAATATCACATGCATATTCAATAGTTGATGTCCTTCCAAAATTTATCTCATGCCAAAATTCTTCCTTGATAAATTTGCTAGGCAAGTTTGTAATAGTTGAAAACTTGTGAGAAAATGTCTTATTTTCCATCCTCTCATATTCATAGAAGGTATCATTTTTGGAGAAGAATAGAAACAGTCTGAAATTAGTTATTTCCCGAGCATATAAAAAAGTAGATGAAAAATGGCAATTGTGATCAAAAGAAATTGGTTGTTTACTTGCCTTCTACTCATACAAAAATTTATTTTATCCTTAGTATCCCAGTTTGCAATTCTCAAATATTGCACCCATGATGTGAACTTCAAGCCCAATTTCTCCTTCATCAAAACCACCCCTACAGGTATCAAGGCTACCAAGGGAGATACTATCTTGTAAAAATTTGTTATTGAAAACTTCAACTTATAACTTATCCATAACTTAAAAGAAGAATTTAGATTTAACTTAGAAGTAGCCATCTAGAGAAACAACAAAATATATGAACTCTTGCTTGACTTTATGTTGATCCAGTTGTGTTTTCATGCAAATCATATAGCCATGATTGTTGACATATTGAAAGTGAAATTCCTTATAAGAGAAAAAAAAAACAACATCTATTCATGGCGGCTACACTAAGATCCAAAAACCTTATTGGAATGTGTAAAATGAGAATCAACACTTAAGAATGGTGCAAAGGATAATGCCATAATTTAGTGCATGGGAGTATGAAAATTTGACCTAGAATGGTTCATTATTAATAGTAATTAAAACTCTTCAAATATTTCAAATGCTTTGTTGGGCCACATAGACTTATAGTACTATCTTTACCAAAATTGTGTCTCCATTCACTATAAGTATTGCATACGAGCAAAGAAAATAAGTCAAAGCTAGTCAATTAACAAAAAAATCTAACATTATATTAACAACAATATTGATATAGATTACATGAAATGCACAAATGACTATGCATATTCCCATGCTACTAACATGGATAAGCAAGAAATAAAATCAGGTCTCATTTCATATGTCAGTGTAGATTCTTACCATATTTGGATGCAACAGGTGCAATAGTTTGGGCATATGCTGATGGATCTTCAAACTCCTCCTTTGTGGGATAGTACACTGGATAGCTAGGGATATTTCCAATCCTACTAGACTCATTAGTTCCAAATTTATCAGCATGGAAATTCAGGAAACTAGCCTTAACTTCTGGTGTTTCTTTGCACTGTAAATTTTTTTCATTCTTATGGTGACATAATACCCTTCCTAAATCTATGGGTGCTAAAATGTCTCCTCCGGTTCTAGCCATGTTAAATTTGTTCATGTCCTTCCCATCACGTATCATTTGCAACATCATAGGTGCTCTTTTGTTAAATTCTTCTAGCCCATTATTTTCTAATCCACTTAGACGAAGCTTAACCTTTACCGGTTAAAAAAAAATATTATAATTGTATTCAATCTACTTAAATTGTTGTGAAGTTCCAAAGCATTTTAGATAGAAACACACATTTTGAAAAGAATACTATTAGATATAAGAGAGAATTATACAATATGGTTCCAGAGAGAAAACACTATACTATAAATGTAAGCCAAAGTAAGACACATTGGAATAAGGAGAGAGTGCATTGTTAAAATTAGGTATATAATCAACTTAGTTTTGGAAAACTAATGTTCTTAAAATTTGTTAACATAAAAAACGCAATAGTATTATAAAAAAGGCAGAAAGATAGGGTCATGCAAATAACAAAGGGTAGTAAATTGCGGCGTCATTTGATATAGGTAAAGGAGGCATTATTTTACAGTTTTTTACTAGTCTAATCCTTGTGATAGTCAAAACTAAGTTTGCAAGAGTAATCTGGTGTGTAGGTTTGAACCACTTTATTTCTTGTAAAGTTGTCCAGAATAATAAAAGGTCCACGCAGTAGCCATAGAGTCACTTAGTTCAATGTCTCATTTGGAGTAGAATTTTATACATGGTTGCATGTGTGTAAAAAGACAAGATGCTTCCACCAACCATCTTTTAAAGTAGTTGTTAAAATAAGATATATATGCAGACACAACCTATAGTCATAATGGCCCATACATTTAAATATGTCTAGTCAGAACACAACTGACACATCACACTGTACATTTCATGAACAAAATGCCATGTTCCTTTTTGGCTGTCATATAAAAATCAAAGTAGATCTCCTGCAAACAAGAGTTTGAGATCATTTTTTGTTTAGGAATATTATGATGCCTGCCACCCAAAGTTGATTTGCAAACTCAATGATTGGGCCCGTAGTGTTGATAGTTGTTCTTGTCATAAATACAAATTACATAATTGTGCAGGCAGTGACCTGAATCTCAAACACTCGTTCTTGTCTAGAAATTTATGCTTATTATGTTTATCTTCAATGTCACCAACAAGTAACATTCTCATTTTTCCTTATGGGCTGCAAAAAATATCATTTTCAATCTAGAAGCTTCTCCATTGATTTCGATGCTATGGAAAAGAGAGAGGGTACCAAGGGAAAAGAAAAATAATCCATCCAAACTTTTATCAAATGAAAAAAACAAGAGGCTCAAACAGAGTTGCAAGGTAGATCACGCAGATCATAGTTCATTCATTTCAAGGGACTATTTGGAAAATTCCACCTACTAGCTTGGGCATTGATGCTCAATGGGAGATGTGGGAAGTAGAGGTAAAGATGTCATGGAGGAAAAAGTGGTTACCCTATCAATTCTAATGGATCTTATAGAAAAGGACTGGATAATGAATTCAAAGTCAGCTTCAGCAACTCATGAGATGGGAACCTCATCAACTGAAACCATATCATAACTTATAATAGACAACAACAAGAAAACTTGGGGTATGGTTTCACTAATGCAATATCATAGTCATGATTATCAGGGTAATCATGAGACTAAATAAATGTCTTGCTGGAGCAAGAATGAATTGGTAATATGGAACAAGAAGTGAATATAAACATGTGTAGTTCTTTACTTTATACATATTTAATACCTTATCTGTCAAAAATATGGGACAAGAACTAAACAACACAAGGCACAATTCTCTCCTTTGATTGGTCATACTATCTCTTGTTCCTTCTGTTGGGCTTCCCTTTCCTCTTGGTAGCTTCAGATGTTCTCACATCAGCTGAGGGTTAAAAGAGATCACCATCTTCCCCTGGCATAAATGATTTGCAGACTTTTCTCTTTCCCTGAGGTAGAGACTAAGGAGCACTTTATGTTTAAATATCTTTTGTAGATGAGATAAGAGGGAGGTTTTATTGCATATACAAGGAATTGGGTAGAATTTTATCAACATTCTTCAAACACTTGAATTAGTAATGCCTTGTCTTGCAAATTAGAGATACATTTTCTCTCAAACTGTGCCTATTTCAGAGTAATTCTAGAGAAGCTACTGAGAGTACCTCCTCTTTTCATCAGATCCAAGATAATGGGGGATTGAAATTCTTCAAGACACTTGGTTAGAAAATGAAAGAGCCGTCCATCTTTTCTCGCTAGCCCACACCACCATGGCTCCAAACTTTTCCACGTTGAGGGCACCTATGAGAAGCAAAGCCTCTCAAAAGCATCACCACTGTAGAATGCCTACTTAGACAAGCATTACCAATTTATCCTCATCTAGCAAGATTTATTCAACCCTGTATGTTAGGAGTGATTCTACTTCTTCTTCTGCCTCCACTTCAACCAATAATCAATAGCAATTTGATGTCAGCAAGGATTAATCACCACAACTATATTTGTCCATGCATATTTCTAGAGGAAATTATTCATCGGATACATGGTTTTGATGTCCATTGCATTAAGTTGGATGATGGGAATGGTTTTCTACCTCCTCTATTTGTAGTGGCACCTTAGTTCAGGAAACACTTCTTTTACTACCCCTTCTTCACTTTTTAGGGTTTTCCTTCTCAGGACAACACTATTGTACATCTATGTTTATCTCATTTCATGTTGCTCTTGTACTCATTGTTCATTTCATTTTAAAGGGTCTTTTCTTTTTGCCCTCCTATAATTTGTTTGGCTAGAATTGTTGGTTGTCACTAGTTCCTTAGGTCATTAATCAACTTATTTTGGGAAAACCAATGTTCTTAAACTTTGATAACACCAACAACACCATAGTATTATAAAAAAGGCAAAAGGATAGGGTCATGCAGATAACAAAGAGCAGTAAATTGGAATGCCATTTTATATAGGTAAATGAGACATTAGTTTATAGGTTTTGACTACTTGTCTAATCCTAATGATGGTTAAAACTAAGTTTTCAAGTGTAATCTGGTGTATAGGTTTTGAAACACTTTATTTCTTGTAAAGTTGTCTAGAATAATAAAATATCCATGAAGTAGCCAAAGAGTTAGTTAGTTCAATGTTTCATTTGGAGTGGATTTTTTATACATGGTTGCATGTATGTAAAAAGACAAGATGCTTCCACCAAACATCTTTGAAAGTAGTTAGTAATAAGATATATATGCAAACACAACCTATAGTCATAATGGCCCATACATTTAACCATGTCTAGTCAGAACACAACTGACACATCACACTGGACCTTTCATGAACAAAATGTCATGTCCCTTTTCAGTTGTCATATAAAAATAAGAGTACATATGCTACAAACAAGAGTTTGAGATCATTTGTTGGTTAGGAATATTATGATGCTTGCCACCCGAATTTAATTTGTAAACTCAATGATTGGGTCTAGAGTGTTGATAGTTGTTTTGGTCATAAACACAAATTACATAATTGTGCAGCAA
The DNA here is from genome assembly GCA_000404065.3 of Pinus taeda. Lineage (NCBI taxonomy): Eukaryota > Viridiplantae > Streptophyta > Pinopsida > Pinales > Pinaceae > Pinus > Pinus taeda. Next base: position 11,985 of record APFE030627720.1, on the reverse strand, counting down.
GTGGCCTGAATCTCAAACACTAATTCTTGTCTAGAAATTTATGCTTATTATGTTAATCTTCAGTGTCATCAAGAATAACATTATCATTTTTCCTTATGGGCCACAAAAAATTTCATTCACAATCTAAAATCTTCTCGAATGCTTTTGATACCATGGAAAAGAGAGAGGATAACAAGGGAAAAGCAAAAGAATCCATCTAAATCTTTATCAAGTGCAAAAAACAAGAGACTCAAACAGAGTTGCGAGGTATATTACATTGATCATATTTCATTCATATCCAGGCACTAATTGGAAAATTCCACCTACTAGCTTGGGCATTGATTCCCAATGGGATATGTGGGTAGTAGAGGTAAATTTTGCATGGAAGACAAAGTGGATATCCTGTCAATTCTAGTGAATCTTAGAAAAGGACTGGATAATGAATGTAAATTCAGTTTCAACAACCCATGAGATGGGAGCCCCATCAACTGAAACCAAATCATAACTTAGAATAGATAACAACAAGAAGGCTTGGTTTTTGTGGCACTAATGTAGTATCACAATCATGATTATCAGGGTGATAATGAGACAGAATAAATGTCTTGCTCAAGTAGGAATTAGTTGCGAATATGGAATAAGAAGTGAATATAAACATGTGTAGTTCTCTCCTTTATACATCCTTAATCACTTATCGGTTATAAATATGGGACAAGAACTAAACAACATAAGGAACAATTCTCTCCTTTGCTTTGCCATACTATCTCCAGTTCCATATGTTGGGCTTTCCTTTCCTCTCGATAGCTTCAGATGTGCTCACGTCAATTGATGGTTGAGACTAATCACCATCTTCCCCCCCAGAGAAATGATTTGCAAACCTTTCTCTTTGCCTGAGGTAGAGACTAAGGAGCACTTTATGCTTAAATCTCCTGTCTAAATGAGACAAGAGGGAGGTTTTATTGCAACTATAGGGACTTGGGCAAAATTTTATCAACATTCTTCAAACAATTCAATAAACAATGCCTTTCCTTACAAATTAGAGATACATTTTCTCTTAGATTGTGCTTATTTCAAAGCAATTCTAGAGAAGCTACCCGCAACACCTCCTCTTTTCATCAGATCGAGGACAATGGGGGATTGAAATTATTAAAATTGGAAACTAGAGCCAAATTCCACATTGGACAACTTAGTTTATGGAGATAATCATTCTATTGAATTCCTATTTTTGAGAGGACCAAATCCAATATAAAGATCGTCTCATTTGGATAAGAAAAAGTGTAATTTTGAATTTTTGTTTTCTCACAAGCAATTATCAAGGTTGGCCTCTCCTACAATTCATCTCATTAAACCCAAAAAACATGTCTCTTGTCCTCCATCGAGTTATATAGATAGTGGTGCCTTCTCCCTCATTTGTTCACATCATTTTTCTTATTATTCTCTCTTAATTAGGTTGCAGAAGAGGAAGATCTTCAGAGAATCTATCTAGGGCAAGTTTTTATCTCTTTGGTCTTTATCACAAGCCAACTTTCTTTGTTAGGAGGTTGAGCCTCTTAGGAGGAAATATGGGTTTTATTGAGTTATATTCTAGGCCTATTTCTCTTTTTGTTATAGTTCTAAGTTCCTTCTGAAGTTGATAGCAGGTTTGGGTATTGGACTATGGTATGAAATCTATCTTTTATGGGAGCTGCATTTACAAGATATATCTCTCAAGTAGGTTGCATGCATTGAATTGATAAACATATGAATGTGAGGGTTAACATCTGCATAGGTAAGATGAAGACTTGTTTTGATGAAGGAAAATTGGTGTGAAGGCATGTTTGAGGTGTAGAATAAGCCATGTCTTGTAAATAGATAGAGGGTTGACTACCTAGAGAAGGGTCACAATTTTGTAAGTGCTGAAGCAGTGTACCACTTGCCCTAACCAAAGCTCCTAGCATCAACAACAATATTCAACCTTCGTTATCATAATATATGAGTTATTTCTATAATTGTGAATATTTTTTGGATGGTTGACTTGATTATAGTAGCTCTTAGATAAACTGAAAGAAGCCCTCATCTATCCAAGCTTTTTCTCTCCATGTCATCAATTTAAAGAGGATACATCTCGTTAGCTCTAAAATTTCATTTATGATTAAGGGTTTTGATTGTGGATCTCCTTATTGGCAAGACAATCAAGGGTTTTCCCATCTTGGGGTTTTTCCTTGATTTGAGCCAATTCCTAAGTTCTATTATCTTATCTTTTCTTCTACATGTCATTTGTGTTCTCTCTTGAGTTATTGTCAATGTGATAATGGTTTTTGTGATTTCTAATAAAAATAATGGAAATTAAAGATTGGGCCTCTGTGGAACATTGAAGTAACTGATCTAGCAAAGAACATGTTAAACTAAAATTGGCATGGTATCGAAGCTAAGGTGTGGGGATTCCCAAGCAAGGAAGAAAACAATCACAATATTTTTTCTGAAAATTTTGGCCTCCTTCCTCTTCGAAGATCAGTCATCATGAAGCACTAAAAATCCTATTATAAAATTCTAGGTTGTAGATCTGAGAAAGGAAATGAGATCATGGCCTCATTAATCAAGCATCTCTAGGACAAAACTATCTATCAAATTGGTTTTCAAATGATCTATATCTAGGGTCTTTTGTCATGACTATAACCTAGAAGCTTTGTATTCTTTAGGGTCAAATCTTCTATTATGAAATCACCCATGAATTGAATTTGGTTTGTAGATAGTGTCTCACTCGTAATTCTTTCTCTGTTGCAGGTTTATACGAAGTCATTTTTGAAGCTATAATTTTCCTAGCATCTAAGCTCATATCTATAATGTTATTCTTGAGCTCATTGACATGCCTTCAACCTTGTAGTAGGGAATTTTATGTCTCACAGAGAAGTATAAAATGCTACAAAAGGTAAAGTATCCTCAGCCCTTGTTGCATATCAGGAGGGTTTGAAAAAGAGTAGTGTTTAGGGTTTTCCGTTTGGTAGATGCTTATTGAATGTAAAGGATCAACCTATGTGTGTCTATGAGATTTTGGTATCACAGGAAAGGGGGGTCATGAAAAATAAATATCATTCCAAGGATCTTGAAATTTGAAACGCCACGTTCTAAAATCTCAGGAGTTGCTCAGGGAACTTTAGCAATTAGAATAGATTTGTTGCACTTTGCAACGCTTGAAGAGATAGGATGGATAAGAAAAGGAAAACAAATATGTGTGGATCCTTCCTAGCCCCATTAAAATTGCAAGAAAAGTATTTAGGTGATTATTCTATGCATCAATCTATCTCTTATTGAAACTATCTAGGACAAGCGAAATTTTCTGGTTCTTCCTTCAAAAAAATGAAATTTGGTAGCCTATTATTCTAGCCTCAAATCATTTGCAGTAAATCCAAGTATTACATTAAGACTACTGTGTAGAAGTATCATATCTACAACTTGAAAATATCATCAAAAACTCATTTGTATGCCAATCTATGGTATGTTCTCAATTCACAGCATGCTCATTGGTATTCATATGCAACTCAAATATGGATGACTTTACATAATTGATATAGCAGTAAGGCAGCTTGACATTGGCACAACATCATAGTATGACTCCATTTATATTTTTCAAGATGTTGCTAATGAATTAAAAAATAGCAGTAGGTATAGAACTACATATGCTCGTTAAACCTTTCATGGCATTTTGGATATATGGCATCATGAATACATATATACCGTGACATCAATATCTTGTAGCATTTTTGAGATATATGTTTAAATATCATCTCCAATGAAATCCTAATACCTATAAGACATCTTATAATTGAAAAAAGTATTGACAACGTTGATAACAAAGATAACATCTCTCTTAGTTATTGCATTCATTTTACAAATATAAATGTGAACTCACTTATATTTAGTATTTACTACATTAGTTCTGTTGATATATCTCATTTTACATTTTATCCTAGATAATTAAGGAAGGGTTTGTTCAAAACTAAGGTAACAGATATAAGGGCAGTCTCCCAAATTGATCTGGCAGTCAATTCCACAAGGTTTTTGGTAAAATCAAATCTTCTATAATAAAGGGTTCAGTTGAAGCAAACTTTTAGCAGTTAAAGGATTAATCCTTGCATAAGTCTTGTTCAACGATAAGAAGACTAGGCTCTATCTAGGAGCAATCCCATTATGTACATAATTTCTCCATTGTTGCAGAAGTGTGGTGGAAGGACGACTTAATTAAAGTCTAGTAATAAATGTCCTCTTTGATATGACTGGAGATGTTTGGAGCAGTACTAATAAAGGCTAGTCACCTTAGCTTAATCAGAATTAGAGCAGATCATTCCATAGCAATCTTAGATCAAGCCTCCTAGAAATGCCATGTAGTCAGGGTGCCTGTACTATTGAGGTACTATCAATACAACACATTAATATCTCATATTAAAGAAGAGGAGAAAAGTTGAATCTCTGACTTAGGTAAAACATTAGAGGGAGCTATAAAATCCTTTTCAAAATGGACAACCTTGTCAATTTGTAAAATTGTAGACAAAATTTATATCTATGCTTTAGGAAAGATCATTTGTCTTCAGATATAGTGGGTTTAGAAGATGATCCTCTCCAAAGGGAGTTGTTTTTTTTTAAGGGTCATCACGAGAAAAAAAAAAGAGTTCTGATGAAATGAAGAAGTTGTTATCCAGATATAGAAAACTTGAGAAGGTCCTGGTAGACTCCCTGATATTTCACCTCAAAAGGATAGGACCATGAAAAGATCCTCTCTTGCATTATTGACTTATGATGCCTATAAAGCTCCTTTGAAGCTCCCTTAGGAATTTCAAGAAAATGAATAAGAGACTGATGATTACATATTGAGTCTCAAAGAGGCTGTTAACCTTTCACAGCAAACGACATCCCTATTTATGGAAGAGCAGTGCCTAAATTACGACATGTTTGATTGCATCAAATTATTATCTACAAAGTGGATGGATCTCATGATGAGCAAGATGCTAGGTATACACTTTGAAAAAAAAATCTTAGGTTTGTGGTCTCCTGAAGAGGGAGTAAGAATGTCAAATATTTTCTTCATCAAGATATGCAAATAGTAGAGGATTATTGAGTACTGCCAAGATATCTGCTATATACACATCTATAGAAAAGGATTGGACAATGAATGTAAAGTTGGTTTCAGCAACCCATGAGATGGGAGTGCCATCAGATGAAACCAAATCATAACTTATAATAGAGAGAAACAAGAAGGATTGGGTATGGTGGCACTAATGTAGTATCACAATCATGATTATCAGGGTAATCATGAGACCAAATAAATTTCTTGCTTGAGTAGGAATGATTTGGAAATATGGAACAAGAGGTGAATATAAACAGGTGTAGTTCTCTCCTTTATACATATTTAATCACTTACCTATCATAAATATGGGACAAGAACTAAACAAAAGAAGGCACAGTTCTCTCCCTTGTTTGGCCATACTATCTCTAATTTTTCCTATTGGGATTCCCTTTCCTCATGGAAACTTTAGATGTGCTCACATCAGTTGATAGTTGAGATAGACCACCATCATCCCCTGAAAGAAATGATTTGTAGACATTGATCTTTGCCTGAGGTAGAGACTGAGCACTTTATGTTTAAATCTCCTATCTAAATGAGATAAGAGGGAGGTTTTATTGCATCCACATGACACTATGTATATTTTTATCATCATTCTTTAGGAATTTCAATCAGCAATGCCTTGCCTTTCAAATTAGAGATACATTTTCTCTCAGATTGTGCCTATTTTAGAGAAATTCTAGAGCAATTCTAGAGCATATACCCACAATTCCTCCTCTTTTCATAAAATCCAAGAAAATGGGGGATCGAAATTCATCATGACACTTGGTTGGACAATGTAAGAACCATCCATTATTTTTTTATGAAACTAGCTAACAAAAGGATAGAAAATATATATCAATGACTTCAAAACTAGCCTCTTCGAGGGGGAAACCTCCTTTACATTACACAAATGAATGATTATTAGATGATACAAATGACAAGACCTCCTTTCTATATATAGGAGTCTAAGGGGTCATTTTATAATCAGAGCCGACATAACAATAATAATGCAATGGCACAACAATAACAATAGTGGGCTTCTATGGGGCACAATAATAACAATATGGGGACTACATGGGCACAACAATATAATAAGGGGGTTGAACTAATAACAATAAGGGGTTACACTAGTAGTATAGGGACCTAACATGCCCCTCTCCGTCAAAAAGTGTTGTCCTCAATTCTTGAGTAGTTCTAGATGCTTCTGTATAAAATTTTGATCCTCCCATGTGGAATCTTTAGTGAGTAAGTTCTTCTACTTGATGAGATGCTCTAAAATTGATCAATTCCATAGTAGTCAATTTCTTGTTTTTATGACTGCCTTCGGTTCCAATATGATTTTTCCTTCCTCATCAAGTTTTGGCAACATTGTTAGAACTGGGATCTTCTCACCTATAACCTTCTTTAAGCATTAAACATGGAAAACTGGGTGCACTCGGGAAGATGTAGGAACTCATATTTGTATGCCATAGTACCAATCTTTTGTAACACCTTGTACGGACCATAATAATTTGGTGATAATTTATTATCATTCTTAGCTTACTTGAGGGGTATTTTTTTGTATTGTAGAAATACCCGGTCACCTACATCAAAACTTCTTTCGTTGCAATGTGGATCTGCCTGTTGTTTCATTCTATTCTTCGCAAAAGTGCGGTTATCCTTTAAAAGTTTGATAACTTGTTGTTGATGCTCAATGTGATCTTTCACTGCTTGAACCTTTTTCTTCTTGATATGTCTT
>APFE030627714.1:0-19343 GCA_000404065.3 Pinus taeda | reverse complement strand
AGGGGGCGCGGACATGAGAGCAAACTTTGCCAGAATTGACTTTTTGGGTCAAAAAACACTGTTTTGACTATGGTTGATTATTTTTACTTGTAGATGATGGATAAATGTAATATTTTCATGGCACTTTGATAGATTTTACCTCTCTTTACTCTTCTAGAAGCTTCCTTGATGTAAAAAGTGAAAAAGTAATGCATGAATTAGTTAGCTAAGTAATAGAGGCAAGTTGTTGAGATGCCTATTATCTAGTGCTTAGTTTGGAATTAGTTCAAACTGCTCCTAGAAGGATGAGCTCGACCCCTAGAGGTGGGGAAAGAGGTTTGACCTTCTATATTATGCCCTCTCTTTCTCATTTTGTTGGTTGGACTCTAGGGGGAGAAGTGCTATTGTATTATTGACTTGTATTTTCTGCAATTTGAGGAAAAAGGAAGGCCAGGGTTTTGCAGACTTCATTGTGGATTCTTGTGGATTATTATGTTGATGGTGTGCTTTCTACTGTTATTGTAAGTGTGTTTATGTGTTTCATTCCTTAATCTCTTGCTGCTGTTTAAACAAAAGAAGTGATAAAGTCTGAATTCATGCATGCCATGCTCAGCTTTCAATTTTGTTTAAATTTTATGTTTTCCACCATCTAGAGAGGATTCAAAATTCATTGTTTGCCCTCTTTAGCTTTTCTCCTTTCTTCCTTGATCATCTTTTTCAGACTAAAGGCATCAGCATAGATTCCTACCTTGCCCCAAGGAATCACCTGCAAAAACTGAGCTCAATCCCCGCACCCTGAATTGCACTCCCTCCAATTGCCACCAAAAAATCCAAAAACTCTAAACCAATCCCCCATATCAGTTTACTAGCCTAAAATCCCTGTTCCTAATTGGTCAACTCATCCTATTGACAAAATCCATCGAGTTTTGACCCGAGAGAGCCTTCTCATACCTCGTAGGGCTAGCTACGAGGTGAAATGGTTTGATGTAGCCTTGAGAGTTTGTCTATCTCAGCCTAGGCGAATTCCAAGCGCTAACAGGTGCTATGTTTGGTGTTAAGATACTAAACACCATTGGTTGAACTTGTGAGAGCCCATTGCATGTGTGGATTAGATGCATTATTATATGTTTTACAATTCATGAAATTCTTATTTGCATGATGTATATAGGATAATATGACCTTTCTATCTAATCATTACACATCACAACACTAACAATCCATGGCATGTTCTTTTGTACAACTTTGTTGGCATTATATTGTTGCTCTATTAGATTTTATGCATGTTAATATAAAAATTGAAACATTATTTCTTAAACCTTATGCTAATCCATGTACTATATATGAATGATAGTTATCCTTGTCTCTTCAAATTTATTGTGCATTATTTCTAATAAATTAGTTCATCATTACATCATTCTTGTAGAACATAATAATTCCTCACTCATTTATTCAGTTATATTCCAAGTGGTGGAAATGAACACTAGTTGAATGGATGACCATTTCCTAGTTTGGTGACATTAAAAGTCCATTTCGAGCATTGATATACTTTATGTAATAAGCAAAACATGGGGTAGGTTATCATTAGTATGGAAAAAAATTATTTGTTTGTTTGTTTATCTGGTCTTCATATTCATATGAAATCTCCATACACAATCTCAATGGATACTTTAGAGCTTTCCAATATATGGAAAAACAATGCATTTAGGTCACAATTTATAAATTGGACATGGCTAGATCTTAGAAAATTGCTTTCCTTGAAGCTCCATCCCTACACAATTATATACAATAGTTTCAAAGGTGGATTGATGGAATATCCAAGAATACCAAATATCATATTTCTTGTAAAGTAACATATTTCCTTTAGCACAACATAAAATTTGTTCATGTTATATTTGCAATGAAATAGACCACCATTGCTAGCAAGCATAATACCTGTCATGATTGTTTAAGGTTTAGAGCCTAAAACTAAAATATTTTGTATTCATATGTTTTGGGTCCTATTATGAGTTGAGGTTCAATTAAAATCTCTTTAGCGACTGACATGAGCCCCTCTAGGATTCCATGGTTGATGCAAACGATAGGTGCTTAGTACCTTTTTATCGTAAAGTGTTTACATACACTAACATATTTCAAAAGATAGATGGTCTAGAGTAGATTTTAATAGGTTGATTACTTCCTTTTGATGTTCTAATAATTTGAGTATGAAAATACCTTTAACTGACATCTGGGCTCGAGGTGTAGGTCTATAAAGAATCACAAATTTTGGAATACCACTTGCTATAATGCCCATCACAAGATTTTACATGGGTTTAAATGTTAAAATAATTCTTTAATATAAGGATATTCTTCCTTTTTTCATAACACATTATTCTTCATGAGTCATCTTCCATATATGCATGCTTTTTATATCTATGTGCATATATAGATGTTGTACATATACAGAAGTTGTGCATATATGAAAGTTATCTTCCATATATGCACACTTCCATGTATATATTTGCATAGAAACTTCTGTATATGCACAACTTTTATATATACACATAGATATGGAAGACATTTTCTATATATGCACGCCTCCATATATATGTTATAGAAGATGCGCATATACAAAAGTCATATACTAAAGTTGCACATATATGGAATTTATTTTCCATATATGCATGCTTCCACTCACACACACACACACATATATGCATATACAAAATTTTCACATATACAAAAGATGACCTTCATATATGCACACTTTTTATATATTCACATAGATATGGAAGTATGCATATATAGAAGATGAGTTCCGTATATGCACAACTTCTATATATGCACATAGATATGGAAGTCATCTTCCGTATATGCATGCTCCCATATCTACATGCATATACAAAAAGTTGTGCATATGCAGAAGATGGCTTCCCTATATGTGCATTTTCTCTATATGCACATATAAATATGGTAGTGTGCATATATGGAATATGGCTTCTGTATATGCACAACTTTTGTATATGCACATATATATGGAAGTCACCCTTTGTATATGTATGCTTCCATATCTATGTGCATGTATAGAAGTTGTGCATATACATAAGTTGTGCATACACAGAAGCCTTTTTTGTATATGCATGCTTCCATATATAAAATATGGCTTATGTATATGTGAAAATTCTATATATGCGCCTATATATAAAAGTATGTATATATAAAATATGGCTTTCGTATATGATTTACTTTTGTACATGCACAGATTCTATACATGAGGGAATTTACGAAAATCGACTTCCATATATGTGTGATTTTTGAAAATGCACGCTTCCATATCTATGTGCATATACATAAGTTTCACATAAACAAAAGTCATCTTTCATATATGCAGGCTATCATATCTATGTGCATATATAGAAGTACATATTTAAAAGCTACCTATATACAAAAGATATATTTTGTATGTGCACACTTTCATATATATATGGAAGCATACATATACAGAAGATGACCTCTATATATGGACAAGTTTTATATATACATATGGATTTTGAATCCATCTTTTGTATATGCATGTTTCCATATGTGTGTGTGTGTGTTGTGTACAAAATATACACATTTATAGAAGATGGCTTATGTATATTCACAAATATATGGAAGCATCCATATACGAAGATAGTATTTGTATATGCACATAAATATGGAAGTTATCTTCCGTATATGCATGTTTCTAATTCTTTGTACATATATAAAAGGTTGCGCATATATAAAAGATGACTTCCACATATATGTAGTTATATTATTAATATATTATATATTAGAAGAAATTCCTAGATGCATGTTTCTTAATCTATGTGCATGTATACAGTGTTGTGCATATAACAAATTGCACAACTTCTGTATATATATAATTATATATTATATATATATATATTATATATTATATAAGCCTACATATACAAAATCGCTTTCGTGTATGCACAACTTCTATATATGCACATAGATATGGAAGTGTGCATATACGAAAATCACACATATGCAAAAAAGCAAGTGCATTTATGAAAGTCAACTTCTATATATGTGCTTGCATATTTATGTGCATATATGGAAGTTGCACGTATATAGAAGTTATATTCCATGTGTGGACCTTGGTATATGCATATAGATATGCAAGTACATATATAAAAGTCAACTTTCATAAATTCACTTGCATTTCCACATGTGTGATTTTTGTATATGCGCGCTTCCATATCTATGTGCATATATGAAATCTTTGCATATACGGAAGATGGCTTCTGTATATTCATAACTTTTGTATATGGACAACTTCTATACATGCACATAGATATGGAAGCGTGCATATATAGAAGATAGCTTCCATATATACGTGCATATACAAAAGCCATTTTCTATATATGCACATTCTCATATATATATATATATATATATCTTACAAAATATGTTCATATATGGAAGCTGTCTTTTGTATATGCACATAGATATGGAAGCATGCATATACAATATGACTTCCATATCTATGTGCATATAAGAATCCACACATATACAAAATCCATTTTTTGTTTATGTGCATATTGTGTATATGCACATATATATATGGAACCATGTATATATGGAAAATAGTTTCTGTATATGCATAGATTCAGTATATGGCTTCCATATATGTTCATATTCTGTAACACAGATATAGAAGCGTGTATATACAGAAGATGGCTTTCATATCTATGTGTATATATAGAAGTTTTGCATATATGGAGGTCTTCTTCCATATATATGTGCATATACAAAATCCATATTCTCTATATCTGCATATGTTGTGTATGCACAAATATACATGGAAGTGTGTATATATAAAAGATAACTTTCGTATATGTGCAATTTGTGTATATGTCCACCTATATATGCACATGGATATAAAAGCGTGCATATATGGAATATGAATTTTATATATGCACAAATTCTGTATATGCACATAGATATAGAAGCATACATATATAAAATCTTCTATATATGCACATAGATATGGAAGTCATTTTTCGTATACGCACACTTCTGTATCTATCACTGGCACAAAATGGCTAATTGGTTACTAAAAAAATGACTAAAATTTGCATATAAATGACAATTTTTTAATCGGTGACCAACAGTAGCTAATTTATAGTATCTTATAACGTGACCAACTTTTAGTCGTTTTTATCTTAGTCATTAATTAGTTGTCTCAATTTTATCATCTAGTAGTATATTTAGTCATAAATTTGATCATTAATTTAGCCAAATATACAACAAAATATATTACTCTATGATTACCCGAGAAAACTAATTAATGACAAAAATGTTGGTCGTGTTATAAGATATTGTAAATTAGCTATTAATAGTCATATATAAGAAATTTTAGTTATCGTTTGAAACCAATTAATGACCAAATAAATATGACTAAATTTCGGTCATGTAATAAGATACTATAAATTAGCTACCAATAGTCATATATATGAAAAATGTAGTTGTCATTTATAATCACAAATTTATCATTTGCAGTAGTCATTTATCTTTTTTTGGTAGTGTTGGGTAACAAAAGCCCCGCGTAACGGTCATGGGGCACAAAGCATGAAATTTTGGGTAAAGATGGGGTAACGACTCTGCGAGATGCGCGGAGCATGATTTGTAATAAGTTAACTCAAAGGGTAGTTCGCCCAAAAATAATTTAAAGAAATGTAAGTGAGTCGGCCCACCCATGGATTGTGATCCATGGAAAGGTATAAATAGAGCGAGGCTCTATGGGTAGAGGTAGCTAGTTTTTGGTAGGATCTTGGATCTGAAATGTAATGGGCTTTTGAGAAGAAAATTCTGAAAGCGTCTGTAAGTCCGAGTTGAGGGTATTGGGTAGTGGATAGAGGCTCTGCAGCTGTGTGTGCAGAGGCCTGGAAGAGTCCATAACTGTGTGCGCGGACCCCTGCAGCTGCGTGCGCAGGGCAGATCTAGATGTATTTGTGATAAAGTGGAAATAAACATAAGTTGCTTCTGTAATTCTGTGTTAAATCTGAATTATCGCATATTTGGATTTTTATATGGTTAATATAATTGTTTGATCTATGTGCATATGCTTATGTTATGAATATATGTGAATCTGAGTTTATTCTGAGTGCATGAACTAATTAAATATGATAAATGTTTGCTTAAAGACCCTGCTAAGTAGATCTGATTTATAATAACTCATCAAGTAATTAATATTACGAATTAGCCCAGGTCCAGATCTATGCAGAAGCAGAGCAGCGCGAGGCTGAAGAAAGGTGCGCGAACCCTCCAGACCATATCTAGACATCCCAAGGGTGCGGAAACCTGGTTCCAGCACCCTCCCCTGCTACCTTGGGTGAGACCTCAGTTCGCGCTCCATGGGCTGTTGCCGAAAGGGCCGGTAGCTGCGGGATTTGCTTGGCTGATTAATTCTTCTAAACCTAGATCAAGCCCATATAAGCCAACAAATGGTTCCATTACTGGGACCGGGATCTACCTAAGGGGTGTTTGATGTTAGAACACTGGAACCCTACAAAGAAAGAGATTGAAGAATGGTGGGATCTAAAGCTCCACAAGTTCGCAGTTTAGAAAAACAGAAACCCGCGGATATCAGAGGAAGATTGGTTGGACCGCTATATATACACAGATATTCATGAGGTCGTCTTCACGACATTTACAGTAGAGCTATATGAGTGGATCGTGAGGTTCGCTGACAGTTTCGAAAGGTGCAGATTAGATCAACCTATTATGTGGACTATGTAACTGGTGCACAGGCTAGAATCCACCTAAGATAAAATCGCGCACATAGTAGATCATTAGCTAGATTAGGTAATAAGAGGATTTATCACTGAGTTTGCGATAGATACAAATGTGACCTATAGTGAAGCAGAAAGGCGATTTCTTCAAGGATCGCAGGGTAAGTATATCAAATCATTGAATACTTGGATTAAGATGTTGTTGTGTGAAAAACAGATTATGCGTGTTTATTGATGTCTGGAGTAACAAAGCGAAAGAGGTTACTGTGAAATGGGAGGAGCAAAGAACAGTCCTTTGATTTCTATTTCATGGGAAAGTGAGGAGGAGCTCGTGAAGTTCTCACCAAGAAGTGCAGTCTGGTTGATCAAGGAGCACTTCCCACTAATATCACCTCCATCCATGCCACCACTCGCTTCACCTGCTTCAAACCCATCCACACCGACACCAACCCCACCTCCCCCACCATAAAAAATCAGGATGGCGAGCACAGTCCAGTTGCCAATATTTAAGGGTGTAGGGAATGAGGAACTGGGTCGGTTCTGGTTTGTGATAAAGTTTGTATGGGACACTTAAGGCATCACAAATGATAACATCAAGAAGGCTACCTTAGTTAGCGCACTGCAGGACTGCGCGTTGACCTAGTATATGAAATATTCAAGTGATCATCCAAATGAATGAATAGCAGTAATCCACGAGGTGCTAAACAAGGAATTTGGGTGACCAAACTCAGAAGCACAGTCAGTTATTGGGTTCAAGGAAATTGCAATGTCGCCCGGTGAAACCCCGTGGGATTTGGATCAGAGGTTAAAAAGCACCATCCGTGAGGCTAACATGACACTATCGGATGCGCAGCACTGCGCTTGGTTTGTCGCATCATTACCGCCATATCTGAGGTTGGCTCCGTCGCAACAAAAGATCTCAACCCAAGATGAAGCGTTGGAGGCAACAATGCGGTTGCATGAAACCCCAATACAGGATCCAAGGTTGGGAGTACAGAAAATCCAAGCGCAAATACAAAACCTATTTCTGGAAATACGAAGCTTGAAACAAGGGTAGGCGCCTCAGGTAGAAGTACGGGAAGAGGTATGGTGTCTCAAATGTAAGGGGCAGGGCCATGATAAGGACCATTGTCCAATATTCACGAACAATGTGGCAGGAGGGGGACCAATACCGTTGCGACCAGAGGTACAAGTTGGGCCAAGCATGATTCCCGCACTCTGGTGCGCAATCTGTCAAGTGGGAGGAAATCATGCCACAAACAATTGTCACCTATTGCCGAACTTAAGACAACCCCCACCCCCCTCAACAATTATTTTGTAATTTCTGCAAGACGGTGGGCCACGATGAAAGGAATTGTTGAAGTTACGAGATGTTGATGGATTGAACACCTGCTTATAGGATGAAAACGGAGGCATGCGGGCAGGATCCTGTCGTACCACTTGCGCGAGGAGGATACCAGAGACACGGACGGGGTTGCGAGGGAATGGGACCTGGATAGGGATGAGGACAATTAATTTGCTATAATTGTGGAGGACTGGGGTATTACACACGTGAGTGCACAAACCCAACCAAATACTATTGCCCTTACTATTACCAATTTGACCACAAAGCAGTCGATTGCCCCACGTTGATTGCTTAGATGCTGGAAAAGGGGGTGCTTCCAGCTAACCCTGTGCAGAACCTCAAAATGATGAAGGCTGAACCCCGCGCGGAAGATCCCAACATAAATATGATGCTCACAAGTGGCACCGCTACGGGAGAAGATAAGGGGAAGTAGCTAGAGGCAGATACATGGGTCCGTAAGGCCCCCCAGAAACAACTAGAATTTGACTTGGAGCGTGCGAAGGAAACCTTTATGGAAGCCAAGAAGAACTTCGTGGAAGCTTCGACTTCAAATAGTAAGGATCAATTCAGATTAGAGAAGGATAATTCTATGCTCACCACCTTCTTGGAAACCTGCATGAACTTACTCAGGGATGCTAAAGCGATAAGGGTCTACAAGAATTGATAACTTGATGCGCGTGAGCAGACGAACTGCAAATGGTCCGGAAGTTAGGCAAACATGCTTTGCACCCAGGGCAGGAAATGCGACTGACTTTTTAGATCAGAGACTATGAGATGGACCAGGTTATTTTAGATTTGGGGTCTGACGCGAATGTCCTACCAAAACAGACTTGGGAGCGCATGGGTAGGCCCACACTACAATGGTCTCCGATCCAATGACGGATGGCTAATCAACAAAAGATTCTACCCATGGGAAGACTGAAAGGGGTTATAGTAGACATTGATGGTGTTAGCAGGCAAACCGATTTTGAGGTCATAGAAATTTTGGATGATAGTAACGCCTATCCTGCATTCCTAGGGATAGATTGGGCAATAGATATGAATGGAGTCATCAACCTCAAGAAACTAAAAATGATATTTGAAAAGAAATCTCTCCGTGTAGTGGTTCCGTTGGATCTAGCTAAATGGGCGCGCTATACTGAGCCATTGTGTAATGAAGACAGTGATGGTGAATTGGACTGTTTCTACCAGATTACAACGCAAGATCAAGACAGGGTAAATCCAACAGCAGACAGTAGACTCTCATGGGACCGTGATAGTTCTTGCACGTCGGAATCAGATGAATAAATTGAACGATGGAAGAACTGACTGCATGAAGTAACCACCCTAAATTGTAATAGGATGGTGACAATAGGGGTAAAGGAGCAGCCAGAAGTATCCACGAAAGAATCACGCAACCGTGGCTTCAAGAAAGGGTGCAGCTCCGAAGATGCGAAGGAAAGGGCACGAATGTCGGATGCAAGTGCGTGCACGGAGGGGAGAGAAAAATGAGGTAAGAATTCCCCGCCAGCATAGGCTACAGAGGTATGAGATGCAGAAACCCAACCAGCTTAGATGTAGTAACCCAGAGCCACCCCAAAAAACTAGTTCACCAATAGCCAGCCCAAGGGTAGCAGGAAATTAGGGAAGTTGTGGATACCACGGGTTCGCTGGGCCTATAATAGATGATAGAAGAGAGCTCAGAAAAGACAGGGTAGCCGCAGGCCCCACAACATCAATAAACTCGGGGTATGGCCAAGGAAGCAAAGTGTGCTAAGATGAGACGGATCCAGCGGCGTAGCACAGGAACGACCTATGACCTTGCTATCATGGCTACGCCTGAACTTACGGAAGAACACACTCGTTGACAGATTGGCTACCCAGACGCTCGAGAGGTGCTCGCAGCCCGGGATACTAGGGAAGTTGAGAACTTGCACCAAAGGTGGGAGCACTTGACTAGCAGTAGAAACTATAGTCTCAACGCCCCAAGCAGTTGAAAGAAGGTGTGGGACTATAAACAAGCATACGGAAATCCAACGTGCCAAAAGGATTCTTTACAAAGTAAGACAGTCTACAAGATCACAGTTGCGCTACCGGGGGGAAAATTCTAAAAATGACCGTTAGCAACATTAGTCCTGACAAGAAGGATAGGCTATGTCAGAGAGGAGTGGACGGTGGGACATTAAGGCGAGAGGTCCAGACTAGATATGTAAAGATATGCCGACTCGACACCACTAATAAACTGGAAAAGGGCAGAAGGAATCTTTTCACAGCTCATAAGTTGTGGCTGGTACTGGAATATTGGCACCTAGAACCAGTAAAGAGCAGCGCGTACTCGGCTACCAGGCACCCCATGAGTACCATGGCCAGAACTCGAGCACAATTCGTAGAGGAAATGCAACTGAATCAGGAAGAGCCCGAGGATTCAGGTTCCCGAAGTTCCTAAGTCTCCATGCACACCACGACCCAAAAAGACAAGCAAATGGTAGGAGCAGTTTGGGCCTCATCAAGATTCAACAAATAGTAGCCATTTGACAAAGGCAAAGTAGTCACCCCCAAACCTGCTAAGGATGACGACGATCTGCAAGCCGTGATTGATTAGATCGACACACAGGTTGAGGATGAAGATACTGCGTTCCAACTCCCATCACTAGCTTCATATAGTTCTCCGTGGACCGGGACGACCAAGATACCCAAGGATGTAGACACTGCAAAGACTACCCTCCAGAGCTCGCTTCTTCTGGATGACATAAGGTATGAAGGGTTACCAATGTGGTGCGTTCCAAGGCTCAAGTTCGAAGATTGGGACCTTGCAAACAGCGAAAAGTTCCCTGAGCTAGCCAAAGACAAGTTATTGCCGCAAAAGTGGTTACTAGGTGTGGAGAAGGTGGGACTACTGAATCTCAGGTGGATACCTCACTATCACCACACGACCATCACCATATTTGTGATCCAACAGTTGCTTTGTCTCGTACATGATGGATATCTCTGGTTGGAGGAGCAGATCCCGATCACAGCTGAATTAATCCACCGAATTACGCACGTGCCCCTTAAAGGGAATAGCCCCACAGGCATAGCAGGAACAAGTAGCGAGGGAGGACTCGCTGAAACAGTGCAGGTGAAATACCAACTGGAAAAGGGAAAGCAGGGGTATGTCATCACAAGCATCGGTGACTGTGGAGTACGAGTCGCCACTTAGCTAATAGCTGGTAAACTCATGAGGAAGTGTCACACAGTTGAGGTACCAGCCCTTGTCATTGCGTTGGTAGGATAGTGCGCCGAAGGGGTTCAGTTCAGTTGGACACAGTTTTTATGCGACACATTTCTAACCAATTGTCAAGAAGCACGGGACAAAGGTAATACATTTCATGACAAATGGTTGCTTTTATCAATCCTTCTGGTTACAGGTGAATTGCCGTAGGAGAACCAGTTTCCCAGCATTGAAGATAGCCTACTCGAAGTAGTGCGGTATATTTCGCTCTGGGCTACGAAGGATGCAACAAGGGTTTGTTCGATTTGGGCATTTTGGACCTCCATGGACAGGAATATACAAACACAGATTGCTCGAAGATCGCGCATGTCCCCCACGATCTATAATAATTTTCAAAGCACGGTTGAGTTCAAAGCAGACATGCATCACTTGTGTATCCGCGCGCGAAAGGATCCAAAGCAATCAAGGGTCACAATTTCTTTCATTGCAACATATGATGCCATTTACGTGGTATTGGTAGAATGGCCTCTAGAATGGCAGGCCCCAGACAAGGTTGTTCTCGACAAGCTGGTAGCATAATAGTAGAGGAAGGAACGCCAACAGTGAATCACTCAACTGGCAGAAAAGACACGTCAGGAACAACACGTCGCTTTGCAGCACGAGGATACCAAGAGCCCAACAATAGAAGAGAACCAGGTAGATCATCAAATGGGCTTGGAACAGGACCCACAACAAGAAATGGATATGCAGGACCACCTCAAGCGGTCACATGCCAAGGAATCACCGGCCGCTCGAAAAAGGTACAAAACAGCGAAGGCTCTGGAAAAAGAATTCCTAGACAGCAGCCAGCTAGTGAGCAATGTTCCCACCAGTGCGTTGATCGAACTAATCACCGAACATACATCTGTGTTGGGGGAGATCTACGCGCAGTTGCAGGCATTACAAGAGCAACCCCCGGGTAGGGTCACTCAACAGCCAGTAGAAGATATAACTGCCGATGAGTAGATGGTCAGCATGCACATGCCACACACCCTATCGTTGCTAGCAGGTGTAGTCCTAGCCACTACCGCAGGTGAAGAATGTAGTTGAGAATTAAATCTAGCCACCATTTCCAGGGAAGTACTATACCAACTACAAGAGGGAGTAACTCAAGAGCTCTGTGCCAGGGAGGGTCGCTCTTTCCACATCTTGACAAAACAGAAGGAAAAGTTAGAACATGTCACTCTCCGGCATGATGACTTGGCCGCACACTACCAGGAAGTAGAAAAAGTTGTGACGGAGGCGTGTAGCACGGTACTAGAGCTAGCCATGCCCGGTGACCTCTCAAAAGCTACCAAGATCCAACACATGGCAGTCGGATTTCATACGACCCAAGAAGAGGCCGCAAGATCCCAGGGGGAAATACCATTACAAATTACAGAGCTCCACCTCAGGGCACGACCATCCACACCTCCGACAGAATGAGAACAGTTCCATGACAGAATTCAAGCCGGCGTGGAAACAATGCGTAGCGTTGTTCGCGAATGCTCGGGACTTCTAGGTCAATCCTTGGGTATACTCACATCCCTCCAGCAAGACGCGACCATACAGCAAGTGGAAAACCAGGCGTGCGTGTTACATCAGGCCTATGACACCGCTCAAGGGGCTGCACAGACAGTCACTATCATGCAACGGTTGGCCAAAATGAAGGAGGCTCAGGATCTCAAGGCCCAAGTTGACGCAGTGTGGAAAAGAGGAGGCAATACTTAAAGAATGTATCTATACCTGGCTCAATGAAGCATTTAGCATCTCTTCAACTATTGAAGGTAAGTTAGTGCATATGCAGGCTGTGTGTGATACCGAACAAGCAACCACAGGTGGTAGGGATGCATCAGTAGCTCACTGGGAGAAGGTACAGAGGTTCGCAGTCAAATTTGTTGCAAGGACAAGCAATATGCAAAAGTTGCTAACCGACCTTTGCATGAAGATTCCCGCACCAGCTCAGTGACTCTGGTCGAGTCACGATGATTGTGTTGGGGAACTATTGGGTAGTAGAAGCCTTGCGTAATGGCGATGGGGCACAAAACCAGAAATTTTGGGTAAAGATGGGGTAAAGACTCCACGAGATGCGCGGAGCGTGATTTATAATAAGTTGAGTCAAAGGGTAGTCTACCCAAAATAATGTAAAGAAATGTAAGTGAGTCAGCCCACCCATGGATCGCAGTCCATGGAAAGGTATAAATAGAGTGAGGCTCTATGGGTAGAGGTAGCTAGTTTTTGGTAGGATCTTGGATCTGAAATGTAATGGGTTTTCGAGAAGAAAAGTCTAAAAGCATCTGTAAGTCCGAGTCGAGGGTATTAGGTAGTGGATAGAGGCTCTGTAGCTGTGTGCGCAGAGGCTTGGAAGTGTGCGTGGACCCCTGCAGCTGAGTGCGCAGGGAAGATCTAGATGTATTGGTGATAAAGTGGAAATAAAGATAAGTTGCTTTTGTAATTTTGTGCTAAATCTGAATTATCACGGATCTGGATTTTTGTATGGTTAATATAACTATTTGATCTATGTGCATATGCTTATGTTATGAATATATGTGAATCTGAGTTTATTCTGAGTGCGTGAACTAACTAAATATGATAAATGTTTGCTTAAAGACCCTGCTAAGTAGATATGATTTATAATATCTCATCAAGTAATTAATATTATGAATTAGCCCGGGTCTGGATCTACACGGAAGCAAAGCAGTGTTAGGCTGTAGAACGGCGCACGAACCCTCCAGACCACACCTAGACATCCCAAGGGTGCAGAAACCTGGTTCCAGCACCGTCCCCTGCTACCTCGGGTGAGACCTCAGTCTGCGTTCCGCGGGCTGTTGTCGAAAGAGCTGGTAGTTGTGGGATTTGTTTGGCTAATTAGTTCTTCCGAACCTGGGTCAGGCCCATATAAGCCAACAGGTAGTTTCATATTCATTGTAAATGATTGATTTAGTAGCTTCTATTCATTTCATTTAATTTCATTAATAATCATTATAAACGACTAATTTAGTCATATATTAATTTTATTTTTGTTCATCATTAGTCAATATAAACTACTAATTTATTAGTTTTATATTGATTTTATGTGTTCATTATTAATCAACATAAATTAATTAGTATGATTTTGCAACTAAATTAAAAAAAAAAAAATGTCATACAATGTGCACGTTCATCTAATATGAAAACTCAAAACTACATATGTTAATTACAATACTAAATAATATCAAATGCAAATATAGATAATTTCAACCACATGAATTTTATTATATAAAATGTCAAGTATTACAATATGAGTTTCCAACTTAATATTGGTTGGACTACAATTTACACATGAAATATTGTTTTATCACTTCAAAACATTATCGTTGTCTTTCCAAGGCATTGCAAGTGAATTCACCAATTTTGAAGACTTGACCATCAGTCTCTATGTGTGTGTCTTATGCAGGATATTGGCTCTAAGGGTATCACTAGACCGGTTCTCTTCTCTTTTTATTTTTGCATTTGTCGCTCTAGTGTAATTGTTCTCATTTTTCTTTAATTCTTGCTTCTTACCATCAATACTGAGTTCCTCTCCTAGAAAAAAAAAGATACAATGCAGAGTATATGACATTAAAGATGATGAATACTTGAATATAAACTAAAATAGGCTATAAAATATTTATACGACATATACCTCAACATCAGGAATGTCAATGCAATTTCCCCCCATAAAGCAAGAAACTCGAACAAGTTTTCTTCAGTTGGGCAATGGTGGCCACTATGTGGCCAAATGACTTGTATAAAAAAGACAAATAAAACATCACCATAGAAAATAACACCTTAATAACTTAGTATTCAACCTTCAGAGAAAGTTTAGGCACAATCATGCAAACTAAGTTACATGCTAAAATCTCAGACTGTAGATAACTTGTTAAAACAAATAATCTTAAGTGTGATGTCTAATCCTTGTCGTTTTATTTGCAAAAACATTTCGTTCTCTAATGCATGAACTTGGTCAAGTATATATAGAACTTGTGCTCAAATAACAATGTGAAAGTAAACTTTTTTAATAGTCATGAAATATTTTAAGACGAAACAATTAAAATGATTTAAATTAATATCATGTAATACTTAACTCATCTTCAAGCTTTGGACGTTTTTTAAATGGACATGATACCAAGTATTTTCAATTTCATAGTTAAAAGACAATCCAAAATCAAAAGAAATGTTCAAAATACTATCAAACAATAA
The DNA here is from genome assembly GCA_000404065.3 of Pinus taeda. Classification (NCBI taxonomy): domain Eukaryota; kingdom Viridiplantae; phylum Streptophyta; class Pinopsida; order Pinales; family Pinaceae; genus Pinus; species Pinus taeda. Next base: position 3,829 of record APFE030627714.1, on the reverse strand, counting down.
AGAGAGGATATCATGGAATGAATATTACAATTATAAAAAAAAATGTTTACCTATCCACTAGTGTCTTGTCTAGCATTCCTAAAACATTTGATTGCCAAAAATAACCATGATGTGAAAGAATCACAACATTAAAAACCATAGTAATCCCTACTAGAAACATTTCCAAATTCGATGGCTCATGTGCTTGAAGGATCTCAAACAACAAATGAATCATATCCAAAACATGCTCTCCATTGTCTCCCCATCCTTTCTCCAATCCCACTTACTATAACCTGCCTATACGAGAGTCAAGTAACGATCAAATGAAGGAATTGACATTTTCTTTATCTTTTATATCTATAAATTTTGAATATGATTTGTTTCGGGATCATATTAATTCATATTTAAAGCCTTCCTGTCATGAGAATATATCAATCAAGTAGGACATCAGAAAAATCAACCTTCATGAGGTCCTCAAACAATTCCTACAATATCAATATTTTTCTTGTTGTGATATCATGGGTAGCAAAAATAACATATCTGCAAAATAAAAATCCATATATTGCTTTTGTTCAAACTCTGTATATGGTGTATTCTCTAGCAAATGTTTAAGATGTTCCTCTGTCTTTACCGAAGTAGACTGTAGCTTGGTTAAATTCTGTATCCTTTCATTCAACATCAATTTATGCAAGATAAATTTCATACATTATTTTTTCCCATTTATCAACATGCTACAAATGATAAATTTAAAGTCACATAAAACCAAGAGAAAACATTTTTCTAACCAAAACAAACAAACGAATAGTGCCTCTAATAAAACTCCACACCTCGGAAATTACTGTACCACATGTTTAGGCTAAAGCTAATATTATTTGAAACACATTTAGGTCATACTTAATGATATATTGATATGTTTACCGTGTTGTCAATTTGGTGTTAAAAGAAATATATAAATCTAGGTTATTATCAGTGAAATTCAAGTATAATTCAAAAAAAAATAACGTCATTGCAAGGTAGTGGAGAGAAACCATCACATGTCCTTGTTAAAAGAAATAAGAAACAACAAAGAAAGGATCAGATGGATGCTTCCCTCGTGCCAATACTAGTCCAAGGATGCTAGAATAGGATCAGTAGAGAAATAAAAGTAGAGGGAAAATCAGGATGGATAGATGACACACAGCCAAATGTCACACAAACTTCTAACAAAAGAGAGAAAATAAGGCGCAGGGTTAAAGGGATCACTAAAAAAAAGGACCTAGAAAACATGCCCTAAAAAATTAAAGTAATGTATCAAGTAAGAACAAGACTAGTTAGCTGGTCACATTAAACTTCAACTAACCACACAAATTAAATTTTAGTGACAAAGCCCACATCGAGACACATTCTAATAGCATCCTTACCATGTCATTATGATGAACTAAATAGTTATGTAAAGCCAAATAATCCACAACTATTATGTCAAATATAATTATTATCTGTTGTAGCCCACAAAATCCCCTGTATCAACTTCACTCCAGCACTAGAGCAAGACACAATTATCATCATGACCCTCGTCAGTAATGTAATAATGGCCTAAATGTCCATTAGATTTAAGTTTATAGATTTATCGTGGTTAATTAATGTAAAGTGACCTAGTCATTAATAAAAGCATACTATGATGGTTAATAAATAAAAATTACTATGTTCATTATGTAAGGTCCAGTAATGGTGGATTAGTGCAACGATAACTAGAGTGGTTGTAACTAGGGATGGAGTACTCCTCATGTAATCAAGGAATGTTTATCTATCAAGCTTTGGCACTCGTATTGGAGCTCATACCCTTTGAAGTGGTTGGGAGATCTTTCCCTCACTTGATTAGTGTGGATAATAGAAATCCTTTGATGTCCCATTGTGTGTTACCTCTATTCTTATTATTATTACGCAATATCGATCTTAACAAGTAGTATCAAAGCAACAATTTGGGTCATGTGAAATCATTTTGTTTTGTTTTTTTGCATATTATCTTGTGGTGGCATTTCTCCTTTATTGGAAGCCATATTGCTGCCATAAGAAGTGCAATGTTGTCACCATTTCTCAAATGGGTTATAATTGCAATTTTGAGCCATACTGAGGAAGTTAAAACCATTTTAAGTTGTAGCCTGAAAACCATAGCCAAAAAAAGAGATCACTTGATTATTATATTGTGGCATGAATTTAGTCTTTCTTTTTGTTTAAGATCTTGATTGCAATCACACTAGTGCCATCAAATTTTTTATGTCATTTTCAAATTGGGGTCATATTAGAAATTTTAAGTAATATTGAGGAAGACATACCCTTAAAAAGTCAACTTTCCATCTCTACAAGTTATGGTTGTCAAAACTAGAAACTTTTCTTGTGGCTTGATTTTATCTCTACTTGTGAACCAAATTGAGGTCATGCCAATGCCACTTGAAGCAAAGCATTTATGCCATTTCTAATTTGGGTTCATCTTAGTTATTCTAAGTAATATTAAAAGAGTTGCAACCATTTTATCTTGTTCCATTCAACCACAAAATCCTAGTGGAAAAAGGAGATCCATTGAATATCAATATATTATTCCCCCTCATTGTTGAATTTTTGGATTTATTAGAAACCTACATGGAAGGATCCCTTGAAGAAATATTATACAACCTATGAAGAGTGTAATCAAAATTGTTTAATAAAACTTGAAGAAATGGTGAAGGAGAACCATAATCACTCAAGCATTGAAGTCATTCAAAGTGAAAAACTACTTGTCATTCACCCCGTTACACAAAGTACATAAACTGTGTATTCTAAATTTTAGTGATTGTGAGACAAAAAATTTGAGCTTTTGAAGTTAAGTTCAATAAATGAATTCCATGAGAAAACAAAAAAATAAAGGAACGTTATCATTTGAAGATTTTGGAAAACAAAATTGGAGAACATCCTTGTTGACATAAGCCTGAAAACCACTTGACATGGTCAAAACCCTCTTTACCAGCATTATCGTTACAATGGAAGCTACCAGTCCCTTCAACCTATAGTTAATGTAGAAGGAAACCAATCCGGCGATGATCATGAAAGAAGGAAAGAGTTGTTAATTGAGCCAGTTACTGACATAAAAGAGAACCACTTTAATATTTACAAAACCAAAAAACAATTAGATATGATTATGTAGAAAATTTAGTTAAGGACCTATCACAATTTATGATATGTGTCATGCGGAAAGAGTTATTTTTGCGGACAAACCTAACCTCCCTAGGAGTCTAAGACTCTCTAGTGACAAACAAGACAAACAAGAGCTATCCTTCTCTAAACATACATTGTTCTATGAGAAACCAAGTGTTTTTCGATCTTACCTTAGGTCCAATGCTTGCTGTAGCAGTCCAGCCTTGCTGATCCAGATGAGCTCCTCCTTCACTTTAAGACCTGCATACACTAACAAGACAAACGATTACATAACACCTGAATATTTCATAAAAACAAAGCATATTCATCATATAGACCAAGGAGTACATGAAATAATTCATTAACAACAAATCATTGAGAAGAATGGACTTATTTGTATTAGGGAAACAAAAAAGGAACCATTACAACCTGAGCCTTGGTGTTGTGCAAGCTCCTCCCAGGGTCCAACAAGAGATTTCCTCTACTTTGACAAGCTCACCCACTTCCAATATGGCAACAAGAGAGGATGGTGATCTCTCCTCACAAGTTAACAATGGAAGTCCTTATTCCAGCAGCATTTACCCTTTGGAATGTTCAGCTTTCAACCTCCCCTCCTTTGGCCCAAGGCCTGTATTTATAGTGTTCTAGAGGAAGTTATTTAGTTCCAACATCAATGGGATACTCCCTCTTTTGGATGGGGTAG
>APFE030627711.1:0-17467 GCA_000404065.3 Pinus taeda | reverse complement strand
GAAAGATAATTTCTTTTCTGACAAGGAGTGGGGAATTTAAATGTTCAAGCAATAAGAACCAAAGTGTAACATAGTACCTAAAGGAAAAAATATTAGAAGCACCATCATCATTTCTAAAAATAAAGTATATATTTAGATCCTATTAATGAAACATAAAAAACTACATAATATAAATTACAAATTCATAGTAATTTTTTCTTCAAATAAAATTATGTCAATGAAATTTTATACCTTCCATATCTAAATAAACCTATAAAATAACTCATATTTAAAAATTTATCGTATTTTTTCCTCTATTTTTTATAGATATAAATAATTTATAATTATTAATTGAAATAATAATAAATATTACACTATTAATATTATAATTAACCTTTAAAAAAAAATTAATAAATAATCAACTTACTTTACTGTTAAATTTCTATAAACAAATAAAAATCTTCATAAATGTCTTTCATTTAAATTAAAAAAATATCACTTAGCAAAAATTTATTCTCATATAATTATAGAATACTTGATCAAATTATTTACTCATAATTCACTTACGTAGATTTGATGCCATTCACATATTGCCATGCACGAAGAGCTTCCTTACATCTTAGGTGTAACTATCAAAATATCAGTAGTAAGATTAATGTATCGAAACACTTAGGTTTAGAAGGAAAGTTATAGAAGACTTTGAATTGATATTTATGATGAAAGTTCTATGGTGCGTTTTTTCCTTCTTCTTACCAAAAAACGATGATCCATACTAAGTTGGGACAACTTCTTTTCTTTGATCATACAACACACCTTTTTTGCCTTGTGATGGCATTTTCTAACTTTGATCTGTTAAATAGAGTTGCACATTACAACAACATAATCTACCTGTAAGCTCTACACCCATGGCCACTAGCACAGGAGAAACAAAGGTTCTAGAGTGCATCCTGCACCACAGTTAATTCTCTAATGCTTGTCAATTTGGAGGCTTTTGTTGGGATTTTCTTAGATGACCATCATATATATCTCAGAGAAGTTGAGAGATTCCCCAAAAAAATCCTTGAAATTGCCTAGGATCAAATGGGAAAGATCTCGATGAAATGTGTTCACATGCCAAGCTCTCAGAGAGACTGAACTTCAAAATAGAATCTACAAAAAATAATGAAAACAATTAGTTAATAATTTATTTTTCATGACATTGTATTTTCAAATTCAAGTTATATATTATTAGTTAATACTTTATTTTTCATAACATTGTATTTTCAAACTCAAGTTATATTAATATAAGTATGAAAAAGGATTAATTAAAATTTAATTTAAATTAAATCTCATTATAGACATTTATGGTAGTTGTTTGTAATATATATAAATCTATAAAAATACAACTTCACCTAACGTGTCAATATTAATTTAAAATTAAAAAAGTGTCGCATAAATAGTAATATTTACTTTTTAAATATTCTTGTTATTTGAAGAATATTTTGGAACTTCTTATATATCTATTTATTTAATAATACAAGCTAAATAGTAATATATCTCGGTTGGCTTGGCACTCATCACTACACACCTATACAAATCTTTAACAACAGTCCTATTAGACATTTTTAATATATTAATTTTAATTTTACATATAAAATTGGTTTATATTGATATTGTATGTAGGTATTTAATATATTGATTTTAATTTTAAATATTCTTTTACATTTTTTTAATATTTAAATATGGTTTATTTTATATATATAATAAAAAAAAATTAACATTAGTCATGTCTCACTAGCACAAGTAGTTGAGGTTGCTAGCACAATCGGGTGAGGATGCACCTAGTTAGCTAGGCTACCTAGGATCAAACCTCAAGGAAGCTATGCTAAAATCAAATCAACTTAAGGTTGGTGTGGTCTAGGGCTGGTAATGGGTGATGGTTTCTCAAGCCTAAAAAATGAGTTAGAATTACAAAAACATGACTAATATAATGTTTATTTAGAAAATAGAATATGAAATTTTAGATAATGTTTTTAACATATTATTTGTTTGGAAAATAAAGTTTTAATTTTTACATAATTTTAATAATATAAGAATTGTTAGGAAAATAGAGTTTTAAATTGTTATGGAATGCTTAGGGGTTAGGGTTTATGGTTTAGGTTTTACAACTCTTTAGTAAATTCTTTTAAATAAATATTATTTATATTTATATTATATTTATATTTATATTTATTAATATAAATTAAATATAATTCTTTAATTAACTTGACTTGGATGCATGGCATTGTCTTTTAATAAATATAAATTATTAAAATATAAATTTTATAAGATATTCAAAATATTTTCATTATAGAAATACAATTATTCACCTGTAACAAATTCTGACTCACCTAAATTACTGAAAAAACATATGGTGAAATAAATACAGTCATTCACCTGTAACAAATTTTGACTCACCTTCTTCCCACCAATTTTACCATCCTCAGTTTATTTGATACTCCATCTATGGCATATTCTAAATGAGGGTGATGCTCGTCGAGATTCTTGGTTTGAATCCAATGGAAAATGTGGGATTAGGGGTGTGTCGAGAAGTTGTGAGTGGTGTGAAGCTAGCATGTAGTCTGGTGGGAATATTGGACGCGACAGTGATATATAACTTGGTATAAGTTTACATCTAGGAATTAGCCGACATTGCCGTCAGAACAAAGAGGCAATACAAGGAGGAGGAGGGAGTGGAAGTGACAATGTAGAGAAATAGGCAAGTGACAATGTGGAGGGAAAGAGCAGAGACCCGACATGCCTACTAGACCAGAAGAGGGACCCATGGGCTCCATCACCAAAACTAAGGATGATAAACCTACGCCAGTACATGTTATAACAATATCCGGTGCAAATAAAACACTGGATGGGTCAGTTGGACTTCACAGTGATGGAGATGAACGACTTTGATGTGATACTTGGACAGGATTTCTTGAAGGGCAACAAGGCTATTTTTGTCCCCTTCTGTGATGAGGTGGTGTGGGTTGGACAGACACAAACTTGGACTTTGCCCACTCATAGGAAAAGGAGGGAAGTAAAGGTGCAGCATGTTTCTACACTGAGTTTGGAGAAGGCTATGAAGGAGTCAGATATGGAGACATATGCGGTGATGTTCAAGGGAGTCGAAGGTGATGGAGTGGGGACGCGTGTTCCAGCTGAGATTTCTGATGTGCTGGCCAAGTATGTGGATTTGATGCCTGATGAGCTACCGAAGAAGCTTCCACCAAGGAGTGAAGTGGACCATAGCATTGAGCTTGAACCAGGGAAGCAACCCCCGGCAAGAGCACCTTATCGGTTATCAGGGCCTGAGTTGGAGGAATTGAAATGGCAGCTAAAGGATTTAGCTGATGTAGGTTTCATCAGACCTTCAAGGTCCCCTTATGGAGCTCCGGTATTATTCCAGTGAAAGAAGGATTCGAATGAGATATGGATGTGCTGTGACTACCGTGCACTGAACAAGCAGATGATGAGAAACATGTATCCTTTGCCATTGGCTGTTGATTGCTTTGACAAGCTTGCGAAAGCCCGAGTGTTTTCCAAGCTGGACTTGAGGCATGGGTATTATCAGGTGCATATTGTTGAAGGAGATGAGAAGAAGACCACGATCGTAACAAGGTATGGTAGCTTTGAGTTCCTTGTTATGCCATTCGGGTTGTGCAACGCTCCTGCTACATTTTGCACTTTGATGAATGATGTTCTACGACCATACTTGGATTCATTCATAGTAGTGTACTTGGACGATATAGTGGTGTAGAGTGACAACATGGAGGATCATAAGAAGCAGTTGGCGATGGTGTTCAAGGCACTGAGGGAGAATCAGTTGTTCTTGAAGAAGTCTAAGTGTGTGTTCGCTCAGACCGAGATTCTATTCCTTGGGCATATTATTGGTCAGGGGTACATACAGATGGAGCCGAGTAGGGTGAAGTCGATTGAGGACTCGGTTGAACTGAAGAATGTCCATGAGATGAGGGTGTTCTTGGGCATGACCAACTACCAATGGAAGTTTGTAGAGGGTTACTCCATGGTAACATCGACACTGATAGACTTATTGAAGAAAGACAAGAGGTGGTGTTGGACGGATAAATGTCAAAAAGAATTTGATGACTTGAAGAGAATGATGGTTATAGCGCCGATACTGAAGTTGCCTGATTTCGGAGACTGTTTGAGGTACACACTGATGCTTCAGATTTTTCCATAGGAGGGGTTTTTATGCAGGATGGGCACCCAGTGGCGTATGAGAGTCAGAAGTTGCAGGATAGAGAGCGAAGGTATCCGGTTCATGAGAAGGAGATGACTGCGATCATCCATTGTCTTCATGTGTGGAGGCATTACCTGATTGGGAATTCGTTTGTTGTCAAGACTAACAACGTTGCAGCAAGATATTTTGCATCACAATCGAAGCTTTCTGCGAAGCAAGCTCATTGGCAGGACTTCTTGGCAGATTTTGACATGTCTATTGAGTATAGACCAGGTAGACACAATGCGCTAGTAGATGCCCTTAGTAGGAAGGGACAACTTACAGCATTGGAGGGTGAAGACCGAGAAGCAAGGAGTAGAAGTTGGGTTCAGATGTCAGAAGAGATGCAAAACAAACTGAAGGAAAGTGTTGAAACTGATACTTTGGTGCAGAATATAGTGAAGCAGATAAAGGAAGGGAAGACAAGAAAGTTCTTTCTACGGGACGGTTACTTGTTCTTTGGAAACCGACTATATGTTCCAAATTCATCTGGTCTCATGAGGCACCTTTTGAAGGAGTGCCACGATTCTCCGTGGGTTGGCCACCTAGGGAAGCGTCGTTCTTTGGCATTGTTGGAGAGGGGGTTCTTTTGGGAGAAGATGCGGGAGGATGTGGAGGAGTATGTACATATGTGCATCATTTGTGAGCAAGACAAATCGGATGCACAGAGGCAAGGAGGACTGTTGCAGCCTTTACCGATTCCAGAGAGGCCATGGATGAGTGTCTTGATGGACTTCATCACTCAATTACCACAGGTGTAGGGGTATAATGGTATCATGGTCATGGTTGATCATTTTTCCAAGTATGCTATCTTTGTTCTGACAAAAATACCTTGTGGAGCCGAGCGGACTGCGGAGTTGTTCTTTAAGAAAATAGTGAAGTATTGGGGGATGCCATTGAGCATTGTGTCAGATAGAGATCCACATTTTACAGGGAGATTTTGGACCACATTGTTCAAGTTAGTTGGGATAGAGTTGTTGAGGAGTTTGAGCTACTATCCGCAGACAGATGGGCAGACCGAGAGGATCAACGCATTTCTGGAAGACTACGTGAGACATTATGTGACGGCTGATCAGAAGAATTGCCCTGAACTCTTGGATATTGCTCAGTTTAGCTACAATATTCAAAATAGTTCGCGACAGGGTACAGTCCATTCGAGTTGGTGAATGGGTAGATGCCGGTTGCACCACACACCATTGATACAACAGGGTTTTTGAGGAGTCCTCATGCTAAGAGGTTCATGAAGGCTTGGGAGGAGAACTTGCAGTTGGCATGGTTGCGCTTGCACGATATAGCAAGGAGGATGAAGAAGTATGCTGATAGGGGGAGACGGGATGTACACTTCAGTGTGGGAGATATGGTGTTTCTCAGGATTACCGGGGAGCAGTTTCAGCCAGCCAAGGGGACAGCCGCCAAACTGATATGGAAGTATGAGGGACCATTTCAGGTGAAGAAGCGAGTGGGGGAGGTTGCTTACGAGCTGGAGTTTCCGCGCCATATGCACATGAAGCATCCAATTTTTCACATTAGTCAGTTGAAGAGATGCAGACTTGATTCAGACCATCCAGAGAGAGTTAAACCACCGAGAGGACCAACTAGGATAGTGGACAAACCAGGCTTGGAGTTGGAGAATATTTTGAGCTTCAGGACTACAGAGATTGGTTGCCACCAGAAACGGGAGTACCTTGTCAGATGGAAGGAAGCACCAGAGGAAGAGAGTTGGGAATCAGAGGACTCACTTTAGAGATGGAAGAGGAAGATTGCGAGATATGAACAGAGGATACTGAGGCAGTTGGGATTGTCGAGGGAGATAATGATTTCCAATGGGGGAGGATGTAACCCCTGCGGTTATGTAACCGAGCACGTTCGCTCCTCACTTGTGCGAAAATGACTAAGGCATGGAAACACCGTTTATAGGCAAGCTAAGGCGTGAACGGGTGGTGGGCAAGCCGACTTGACATAGGGGCTTCGTACATGGCTTGAGGGTGTTGGCATGCGGTTGAATGGTGGTATTGATGGGTCGGCCGTGGGGACGTCGACACACACATAGGAGCATATAAAAATATTGGTGGAGCTCTCGTTTGAAACAGAAACTCATCGCATATCTCTTCATCGCTTATGGTCTATTGCATAAGGTGAAGTGCAAAGGGGTGAATGCACTACCACAACTCGGTTGGGTAGACGCGCCTGCTGGTCGGGCGAGGTGACACGAGACAACAACGTGGTTGAACTGTGGGTGACTCGCACACCAAGCAGAGGTACACGGGGTGAGGGCATGGGTAACCGCCCGCCCGCTAGGTGAAGGCACACAGACGAGGGCGTGGGTGAACCGCCCGCCCACGGGTGAACGTACACGGTTGTGGAGGGCGCCCGATACACGGTGGTGGTTCGTGGGGGTGTGCACGGGCGCACCCGCCCGTTCGGGCAGTGATTGTATTGTAGATTTTGGTGAAGGTTGAGGTGCGACCGCCGTGCGCTCTTGCACAGCCGGGCGCCCGCCTTGGGTTATAACGCCGGTAGAGCGACGCTCCCAGCCATTGTAATGAAATCTCTTATATAATAAAAAGAAGTCTTATCTTGCATATTCTTGATGTTCTTATTATCATTTATCATGTTGTTATAATGGTTTCTGCACATTATAATATAATTGAAGGTTTTTATACATGAATGAAGGTGTAGTTCGTAAAGTAGCATAACTATGGAAAAGGTTGGTTACTTAGGCGGTGCCGCACCCGACCAATTAAAGGAAAAAACAATTGGGGGCATGACATAGCCCGTCACGCTCCTACACCTGCAGTAGTCTTTCAACCGCTTATAGCGAGGTATGACACCGTCGAACGCTTTCTTTTCACCAATACTTATGTTCATGGACTACGCCTTAACATTCGATAGTTAGTTTATTTTTGTTTACCAGATATTATTATTATTCCTTTATACTAATGAACACCCATACACATTCATTATCCATAACAATTATACATAAATAACACAATTTCAACAATATAAAGGGAGGGGCAACTCCCTGAACAATGAGTCTGCCCAATTTCAATATATTATACAACTTTAACAATTTTACAGGTATACTCTGGAAACCCCAGGTTTCATACTTAGCCAAATTTCCACCCTGCAACATCTTCGTGCAACGTCACACAGATACCAACCGCGTTCACCATTTCAACACAAGTGTCCTTGCCTGAGTCAGTCAGGCACGCCCTCACACAGACCTCCAACCAAAACTCCTCAATCGAACTCGTGTTACCCAGTGGGCGGGCACCTTCATGCACCTTCCACCCGCACTTAAGACTGACGGGTGGGCGCCTACATGCACCCTCCACGAGAGATATCAACTCGCAAGTGGTTGCCTATATACACTCGCGTTTACCTCTGTATGGTGGGTGGGCGCGTTCGTGCGACCCATGACCCACGCTACCGCTGTCACCAAGACTTCGTGCCAACCTTCATGTAGAGCTGCCTGATGAGTGGGCGCATCACCTGCACCTTGTTGTGGCTCTTCTCCACCCTTTACACTTCTCCTTCGATAGTGTTCGATGTCCGAATGATGTATTTTGCTCCAACTTATGCCCCTCATATATGTGGGTGGTTGGGCGAGTCGTGCCACCCAACCGACTCGTCCAACTCGTTCAGTCGATGCCCTCAAACTTGCCAATTCATTTAACTTCATTTGGTCGGCTCGCCCATCAGACGGGACCACCAACCCATCCTTCGCTCGAATGCTTAAGTCTATGAGGTCGGCCCGCGGCTAATGTCAACTTGTCCCCACAGTGTAAACTCGCCTTTAGCCAAGACTCCCATGCACATTTCATACATTCTCACTCGCACGCCTTAGCCGTAGCTCGTCATTTCGCATCGCATGACCACAGGTCCTTACATCCTCCTCAACCTGAATTCATTATCGTCCTCGACAATATGCCATCTTGGTAACCATCCTGCTACCAAGATTTTCATATCCAAACAGTCTTATCCATGATATCGACTAGTCCACATACTACAAACATCCCTACAACATATGCAGAACAACCAATTCCACCATGTGTTGTCCCTTCGTAGGGTGCCTATCAAGAAACTCCACCTGATACTAACACACATCTGTAGACAGGTACCCCTCATTACTCGAACTAGTTGGGTAGCTAATCCAACCATACGACCAAACAACAAGAATGCACATATTTATGCCACCATCAATCTTCCTCTGACTTCTGCTACATCTCAGACTCATCAAGAATCTGTCCAATTTCCCATGCTCAGGTCTGTGGAATCTCCATCCCATCAGCAACATGTTCAACCCATAACCTTGTTGCGCAAGAGTGTACAACCTCTCCATTGGCTCATACATTATGTCATAATAGCATCTGCACAACATCCTTTGCTTCGACATTCCCCATAGGATATCCATGAATGACACCTCTACACATGCTCCTACATAATATCCCTGCATAAACTGTCATGCTCTGTGTCTCCAACCTAATGTCCATTACTCTAGTTTTCCATGATGTCCAACCCAAGTAGACTCCATCCTAACATCTGGTCATCTGCATCCATGTCTGCAATCTGTCATAAAGAAGCCTCCTCCCAAGGCCCCTTGCTAAGATGGTGCAGCCCCTTCTGATCAAGGTCCTTGCACCAACCCATCTCCAAGGTTTTCTATAAAAAAACGAGGGCCAACAAGTTTCCTCCCTGACTCTCATCCACCCATGTATCAGATTGATGTTGCGTCCTCAAGTATTTTTGCATAGCCTCAACCTCGTCACATGTACATCCAAGCTCCTCAAGCTTGGCTTTCGTCCACTGAAAGTCATATATGCCCATAGCATATCTGCAAAAATCCACTATACCAGTCGGATTTCTACCTTCATAATCCTTTCCAACCACTGCTTCTGAAGTAGTACTTAGACTCCCTTATTTTGCAACTCCATTGTGAATATCATCAATATAAGATGTCTTTGTCAAGTGCTTCAAGATTCATGAGGCTGATCTCTCACTTACATCATTCTTCCTCGCTCTTGCGACAAAGTTAATCAACTTCCTTTTCTTCGTTGTTTGAGTCATATTGCCAAGTCCTCTCTGCTCCACATCCTCATGCTTCACATTTGGATCTTTGGGATACAAAGTCATAGAATTCATCCTCGGTCTATACCCCAAGCAGCTCCTTCTATTCATCGGAACCATCATGATTCTAACCTCAGCTGTGATCAAGAGAATGTCCTGGTCCACCATTAGTGTGGCTTGTGCAAGCCTCATGAAATCTTACCCCAGCACCATAGAATGATCATCCATGTCCACGATCCTGAAGTCCAACTTTCCAAACCACGATCCCACTTTCACTTGAGTGTTTTCCATCACATAAGTAACAACTTTCATGGTAGAGTTGACTGATTTGAAAGCACTCAACTCTCTCTTCATCTTAGCTTTCTTTCCAAAAGACTTTATTGCCTTCCTGCTTAAGAATCTATGAGTAGCCCCCACAACCACCAAAGCTGCTAATCTCTTACCTTTCATGGTCACCTGCACAAAACTCAGCTTCAAGGCATCACCTCCTTCTGTCGGCTTTACCTTGTGTCTCACATCAACAACCTTCTTCAAGAATTCGGCCTCAGAATTGTCAATTAGCTTGTGCTCCAATTTGACATTTCTCCTAAGGTACTTCACTTCCTTGCTTGGCTCTTCTAAGAAACTCTATCTTGGTTCAACTTCATTCCCTTCAAGCTTTTCTTTCATCGCATTCTGCTCAAGTGCACCAACCAAGTGTCCATTGACTACCTTAATAGAACTAAACTTCTCAACATCCTCTGGATCATCACGATAGTGAGTTCCCAACTTGTCAATGTAGTTGAGCACTTCTTGCTCAATTACAACAACCTTCTTACCAAGAAGTTTCTTCTTTATCTCCTTCTCAATTTGCTTGATTTCGGCTTCCACCATGGCACTTTTCTTCCTTAACTAGACTCTTTCATCCAAGAGCTCTTGAAGACCAAGACCACTTTGTTGGATCTCCTCATCAAATTGCTTGAGTTCACTATCTATCGTACTTCTGCGTTGGCTCTTGAGTTCTTCAACTTCCTTCCTTAGTCCTGAGCAACCTTCCTGAATCTTCATATTCTCAGCCTTCATCGAAACCCAGTTAGAACTCCATCTATCCATTTGTTCGAACACCTTGTATCGGAAGACTTCACTTGCATTGTGGCTAGATTCACCTGTCATATGCCCATCCACCATATTTTCCTTTTAGCCTTCACCTAGTTCCCTTCAAAACTGAACCAACTCTTGATTCCACCTGTTGACGAGATCAACTTCCTTCACCTGCAAGTACCTATTTCACTGTCACTTCATCATGAGCAACCCTGTTCAAACACCAACTATCAAGGTGTGTATCACTAGCACCAGCTTCCTGTAAAACTTCTCACCATGTTTTCAGACTAGCTCTGATACCAACTATCAAGTTGTGTATCAGTTCTTCATCATACACCAGCTTCACCCACTATGAACCTGCTCTGATACCAACTGTCATGCCCCTACACCTGCAGTAGTATTTCAACCACTTATAGCGAGGTCCGGCACCATCGACCACTTTCTTTCACCAATACTTATGTTCATGGACTACGCCTTAACATTCGATACTTAGTTTATTTTTCTTCACCAAGTATTATTATTATTCCTTTATACTAATGAACACCCATACACATTCATTATCCATAGAAATTATACATAGAGAACACAATTACAACAGTATAAAGGGAGGGGCAACTCCCTGAACAATGATTTTGCCCTCTTTCAATATATTATACAACTTTTACAATCTTACAAGTATACTCGGGAAACCCCAAGTTTCATACTTAGCCAAATTTTCACCCGGCAACACCTTCGTGCAACCTCACATGGATACCAACCACGTTCACCATTTCAACACAAGTGGCAGATTCCGTTGGAGGTCGGCATGGGACCATTGAAGTCAAACGGTTACCCAAGAGGAAAAATTAAGTGATTAACAGTAAGTTTACTGGGAAGGAATTTAATTGGGCAACAGTTACAGTGACATGGTGGGATGGGAGTGGTGCAAGTGTTGGGTAGGGACAATGGTAAATGGATGAGGGGGAAATGAGTTTTGGAGGGGGTATGGAGCGGTAGCTGGTATAGGTTGGGGGGAGTTCAAAACACAGAGAGGAGGCCACGAGGTGATGGCATTTGATGGAGAATACCACCTTTTCGGACCCACCCCCCCGGTGGTAAAGCTAGGATGGAGAAGGGGGACCGATCTGAAACGCTAGAGAATCCCACCATTGTAAAAATTGTAGCCTTTTAACCATATACGACAAAAATACTTTGACTAGATGTGCCTTTTTTTATTTTCTTGAAACTTAGGATAATACTTTTGGATTAAAAAATTCATGAATATACATTATCCCTTTGTGTCTTTTTATTTTACAATGTCACTGAGACTTAGGATAAAGGGAAACATAAATATTTTGGAAACCAAACTATTTCTACCTACCCTTTTAACCTTATTTCTTTTCTAAACTAAATTTTTTTATTGTTATAAAGGGGTGCATTTAGACTAGCAAGCCCATATTTATTTCTTTTATTGGAAGTCAAAAACTACTTAAATCCTATCACTTATTTCTCCTATTGATTCAAATTAAACAGTTGAACCAAAGTCATTTTCTACCTAACTACTTATTTACAAATATTAAACTATTTGACAAATATTTATTCTATAATATAATTTACAGAAATTCAAACATGTTTAACCCTGATTATATTGTATGACTAAACAAATAACTAGTCATTGAGGAATTTTAAACAAGATTCACACAACCTTTCTTTATCAATCAAGAAGAAAACTATCTTATCAATAGTGGCATTTGAATTCACAACAATTTTAGTATTGTTTTATTTTTTATTTTCCTTTCTTTCAAGTGTTATTTCTAGTTAATTTTAACTAAACTCAATGAATATTTTTAAAAGTTTCAGCTTAAGTTGTTTAATATATAAAATTGGAGGTTTTAGGGGAAATGAATCTTGCTCGAAATTGAATCCCCAAATTCCATGTAAAATGTCATCTCATCAATAAGTTAAACTTTGCCCTAATTTAATGTAATTTGAAACAGGAAGTAAAGATGAAGTCAAACTTAATATGTAAATTTACAATGTAAACATCAAATTATATATTCCTGTATTGCTAATTTATGCATTTGTAACATCAAATTATATATTTAGATCTTAATGTATTTAACTTTTTTGATTATAAGGTTTACATATTTTGAAAACAAATTTTATGGAGAATTACCAGTTTTCTTATTTAATCATATAAGGAGTGAGATAATATATCTTACTGGAGTGAGATAATATATCTTATTTTGTCGTGTGATCTGAAAAAAATATAATATATATTTTTTTGTTAAAATATTTCACGTGGTTTTAAAGAAATTTTTACTTTTTTCTTCTAATTTTAGATATATTTTGTCGAGGCTTATTTGGTTTTTTGATACAATATTTAATGAATTAAAGTTTGTTAAAAATTATCTTATATGTTGAGAATGAAAATTCATAGTTAAAAGAATCCATTCTTTAGAAGAAACTAGTCTCCAAACTTTCATCTTTGTATTTTCCAAACAACAATAATTTTTTCTAGAGCATTATGCTAATTATAATATTTTTCCTTTTCACTGGTACCACATATCATGTCCTTAACACATACAAAAAAATATATTTTCATGCTACCCATGTCGATTATAGAGTAGATTCATTGTTATCATGAGAATAATAATGGTCAACAAAACCTCTAAAGGGTTACATTGTCTCTACCCCTGGTTTAATGCATTTCACATCACATCCATATAAAAAGAAATCTCTTCAAAATACCGTCATACGGGATCATAAGAATTTATACCATTTTACCAAACTCTTTTTAATAATAAAAAATGGATTGAAAATTCTCCCATCTAGGGCATTGATTCTCTCTTTTGGGAGCCCACTCTACATTTTATTTCTCCCTATGTGGAAATTATGTAAAAGCTATACTTCTCAACTACTCTAATCTATAGGGAATCTCCACAATACTTTCAATGTAATTGACAACTACAAATTATTGCATTTCTTGTAGCTTATCCCATTATAACTTCTTACATAACATCTATAACTCATTTCATATAATGTAATAGGAAACAATGCAATTTAGTTGGCTTAAGAAAACATAATTGCCATTTAAATAACATCAAGAAATTCTCATTTCCATTTTTTTTTGCATCTCTAGCCACAAATATATGGAAATACCTTAGATTACATTGTTAGGCAATAGACACAAGGCGCACATATGAATGCTAAGAGTTTACTTTAAGCTAAAATACACTTCTATATGATTACTTCTTAAAATTTAGCCCAATAATGATTTTATTGTACCTTAAAACCAATTTTGATTGTTTTGTTCTTTCATGACCACAATCACATGTAGACATCATAATAATAAGAAGGAATTTTATATTATTATTTCTAGCTCTCATATTTGAATTCAGTTGTCATGTGCATTAAGGAAAACTTTATTCACAACTCTGAATCACCTAGTTGTTGCTTATGGTGATAAAATTGAGTTTTCATGTATTTCATTAAGGAGCCTAAATCATCTAGTTGTTTCTTACGATGGTAAAATCACTTCATCTATGTTTGAGGCTATTATCATGGAACTTCCACCACTTACCAAATGTGCGCCCTTTCAAAATTCAAATTGAATAATGCTTGTTTTTAGGGAGGACATAATGTAGAAGGAATATTTTGTTACCTAGCACAACTAATTTGTTACCACCTACCTCAGTTCTTTTGCTGTGTTAATGGGGTTGGTATACATATTAACATAGATCTATTTATAAAATGTATTCATTTAGGTTTTAATAGTATTAGATTTACACTTAAGTTTGATATGTATTTTTTAATTTGAAAACCACAAGTTTTTTTATAGGAAATTATATATTCACCCACTTCAAATGTAATTGGTAACTCAAAGTTAAGATGAAGTCAAACTTACTTTTCTTCTCAAAATAGTATGCACAGTTTACTTTGTATGGTTTGAAGTGTAGAAATAATTTTGATTTTTTTTTGCTTCTTGTTTTGGCCCTTTTTTTTTTGTAATTTAAGATATATTTTATTAATTTTTTAAAGTTTTTATTGAACAACTAAATGTTTATCCTAGTGGACCACAAGGAAAATTCATTGTTAAAACAATATATTCCTTCAGTAGAAACTATTCTCCAAGCTTGAATCCTTGTATTTTCCAAACAACTATAATTTATTATAGAGCAGTATATTATTTAAAAGATTACTCATTTTGAGAATAATCTTGTATTTATACATCGAGTGATGGTCTACTAAAAATCTCAAAGGTTAAATTGTCTTTAGCCATTCGCTGATGTTGTATTTCACATGAGTGCTCTATAACAAGAAACAACTCAACACGACTACACACACCCATTAATAAGAACTTTTACCAGTTTTGATATAGCTAGTGCAACCATATAGATTAAATTACAAGTATACAAATCAAACAGTGATAAGCATCAAAACACACCCCATTATACATCTCACATTTAGCATATAAAAATTAATCATAAAATTTAACTAAATTATAAATTTATTTTAAATTATTATTATTAATTATGAAAATAATTAATATATGAGTCAAATATATATAAATTTTAAAAATATGTGACAATATTCCAGGTTCATCCCCACTTTACCATGGAAATTCTTAACTCAAGTAAGTAGATCTTACAATACTATGGGCCAATACCATGGATCTTAACCCTTGATATGTGAATATTTCTATGACTTTTCTAGCATATTCCATGGAGGTTAAATCTCTACAATTCACCTAATAGTTATTAATAATGATGGGAACCCTATTCTCAAATAAACGAGCCTATCGACATAATCAGAAAAATGTACAACTTAATCATTTATGTGATGACTTCTCCGCTTTATCACATAGACCTCCTCTTTATGACCTAGATCTTAATGCATTCAATAGAATTACACTTTAAGTTTTAAATTTTTTTAATTGAAAATCATAAAATTTTCAATTCTAAGTTATATTTTACCCATTTTCAATACTAAATTAAATTTAATGTGTTTTCTCATTAATAGAGGAAAATGACTCTTTCAGGCATTGTTTCCATTTAATTTTAATGGTAAAGATTTTTAAAAGAGTGAGTTTAAGTTGCTTCATATGTAGAATTCTAGTGCAATATGGGTTTTCATGCAATCGAATCCATTTATACATTAAAAAACATACTTTTTAAATAAATAAAAAAACACAATCTTTCTTGAAATTGAATCCCCAAAGATTTTTAAAAGAGTGAGTTTAAGTTGCTTCATATGTAGAATTCTAGTGCAATATGAGTTTTCATGCAATTGAATCCATTTATACATTCAAAAACATACTTTTTAAATAAATAAAAAAACACAATCTTTCTTGAAATTGAATCCACAAATTCTAGCGAAAGTGACTTTTCATCTATAAGTTGAAGTCTGCCCTAATTTAATGTGATTTGCAACTAGAGGTCAATATCTATTTGTAAACTTACATTGTAAATGTGTTCCTTTTAATTCTTGTATTGCTATTTTTTGCGTTTATAACATCTAGAAGAAATTAAAGCCACTCCATATATAGATTTATTCTATATGTACATTTTACTGTATTTAATTTTTTATTATTATAACGTTTTAAATATTTTGAAATTTATTTACTTTTTATTTATTTAATTTTTTTTTTAATGGAGAATTATCAATTTTCTTCTTTAATCATGTAAGGAGCGAGATAATATATCTTATTTTGTTATTAGATCTATTTGTTTAAAATTTTTAATGTAATGTTTCTTTCGAGTAATAGAAACATTTTAAGAAGAAATCACATGAGAAGAATTTGGTGACATGTTTCGAACCAAACTTTGTGGTTCATCATCACGACAAGATGAAGAATCAGATCATAGCTGTAAGTTAAATAGGGAGATGGGCCTTCTACTTGCTAAAAGGAAACGAGTATAAAAATGACAATATTTGACTAGGCTAGAAAGACTAGAGAAATAATATTAATTTGAGAAACCATTTTTAATTAATTTAAAATATTTAAATTACTTTGATTTGAATCTTTATTTTTATTATGCCTTCTGAAAACTAAGTTAGCTTTCAATTTACTCCCTTGCTTCTCCCTCTGCCCCATCCCATTTCCCGCTCTCTTACCCTCCCACTCTCACTCCCCCTCCTACTCTCCAATTTTGTCCCCCCTTCTTTCTATCTCCCTCCTCCTCCCCCTCTCCCCTTCTCCCCTTCTCCCACTCCCCCCTCTCTTTATCTATTCCCCTATCTCTCTCTCTCTATGCCTCTCCCTCTCCGTCTCCGTCTCCCTCTCTCTTCCCCTCCCGTTCGCACTCCCCCTCTCCCTCTCCACCTCTCTCTCCCTCTCTCTCTCTCTCACTTTATCCATCCCCCCTTTCCCCTCTCTCTCTAGATCTCTATCTCTTCCCCGTCCCTCCACCTCATTCTCTCCCTCTCCCACTCTCCATCTCACACTCTATCTCTCTCTATCTCTCTCTCTCTCTCACTCACTCTCCCCCCCTCTCTTCTCTCCCCCTTTCCCTCTCTCTATATATATCTCTCTCACTCCCTCTCTCTCTATCACTCTTAATCACTCCATTTCTCTCACTCTTCCCCTCTCCCTCCACCCCCACCTTGCCCGTTCCCTTCCACTCTCTCCCTTCATCTCCCTCCATCTCACACTCCCCCTCCCCCTCTCTCACCATATCCCCTTCCCCCTCTCCTGCCCACTCCCCCTCACCATATCTCTCTACCGGTCCTTCACTGCCAGCCACAACCTCTCTATCTCTCTCGCAATCCTTATCACTCTCTCTCTCCTCCTCTCCCTACCTTCTCCCCAACTCTCCCTCCCTCTCCCTCTATCTCTCCATCTCCGCCCTCCCCGTATCCCACTCTCTTCCCCTCTGCCACACCCTCCCCCCCTCTCTCTCTTCCCCCCATCTCACTTTCTCCCCTCGCGCTCTCTCTCTCACACTCTCTCCCTCCCCATCTTGTACACCCCACTCTCCCTCTCCCCCCACTTCCTCCCTCTCTCACCCACACTGCCTCCCCATCTCTTCTTTCTTCATCTACCTCCCTCCTTCCCTCTCTCTCTCCTACTCTCCCTCTTTCTATATCTCTCCCTTCCCTTGCTAT
>APFE030627709.1:0-41609 GCA_000404065.3 Pinus taeda | reverse complement strand
TAAGACAGTCCTATCGTCATATAGTCATTAGGAAGGATCCCCTATATAAAACTTCAAGCGAATTCCATTCACTCTTCCAAGAAAAGGTTCTCCATTCAACTTCGCTAGCTGAACTATGCCTCCATCTGTAATTTATTTGATAATATATGGCCCTAGACAGTGCATCTAAAATTTTCCTGGAAATTTAGTAAACTTACTATCATATAACAAGACCAAATCGTTTACCTTGAATGTGTGAAGCTTGATGTGTCTATCGTGCCATGCTTTTTCACGTTCCTTCTATACTTGCTGATGAAATCCAACCAAGAAGCAATCCTCTTCAAGCTCCATTAGTTGTGTGAGTCGTTCCTCCAAGGCTTCATCATCTGCCATACTTGTCAGATCTGCTATGTGCATACTAAGCACGATATACTCCATTGGCATCATAGCTTCTACACCATAAACCAATCTAAAATGTGTCTACCTTGTCAACTTTTTACAAGTAGTCCTGTAAGCCCATAGTACTGCAGGTACACACACATCCCAGTCATTCCGCTACGCGTTGCAAATCTTTGTCAGTGTGTTCTCCAAAATCTTATTAAAGGCCTCAATTGTTCCATTATCCTTAGGATGATACGGTGTGCTCTTCTAATCATAGATGTGGAACTCCTCATTCAACGTGCTGATTGCTTCGTTTAGAAAGTGTGTAACTCTGTCACTCATCAACACCTTCAAGCAACCAAATCTAGTTAAGACATATTCAAACAAAAACTTTGTTGTTGTAGCCCCTATTCAATCCTTAATTGGCTATTCCTCTGCCCATCTAGTTAAATACTCTATCTCGGTGATGACGCAGCGCGCACTAGTTTTCTTTGTCGGGGGCTAAATCAGCCCAATGAAATCAATCGCCCATTTTTCAAATGGCTATAACGATACTTGAGGACTCAATTGCAACTCGTCTCTCCACGATGGTTTGCCATTTCTTTGACATGCATCACATTCCCTACAATACGCTTTGGAATCTTTATGCAGTGTGGGCCACCATAGACTGGAGCGCAAAATCTTCTACACAGACACCTTTCCTGCATAATTTCCTCCCCCAGCCCCTCCATGAGCTTCAGTGAGAACTTTAGTCCTCTCAAAATCTGGCACATATCTTCGCAGTATCTCGTCCGCACCCATCTTATACAAATGTCCTGCAATCACTGAGAAGTCCACTGTGTGCACTATTAGTTCCTGCTTTTGCTGACTAGTGTAACCTTTTGGAGCCATCCTCATAGTCAAGAAATGAATGATATCTGCAAAATGATTATCCGCTACACCCACCGCGAAGAGTTGTGCATCTGGCAACCCTTGCTCCAAATTAGTAGGTTCCTCTCCTGTTTCGATTCAAGACAGATGTTCAGGTCCTGCATTCAACCTTCCTGACTTCACAATCACCTCAAAGTCATGCTCCTGAAATAGCAGCAGCCATATACAAATATTCCCCCCTAACACAGGCTTATTGAACAGGTATTTCAAGGTAGAATGATCCGTGTACATCTTGAAATGTCCGCCCAACAAATAGTGCCTGAACTTCTGTAGCGTACACCATGGCCAATCCTTCGCACTATCTTGTTGAGTAATTCTTCTCGTACTTCGATAATTTTCTACTCACGAAGGCTATAGGGTGGTCCATCTCTCCTTCACTAGCCTGTGTTAGCACTGCTCCCAACGCAATGCATGAGGCATCAACTTGTACATGGAATTCCTTCTTCCAATTAGGATAAACCAAGATCGGTGCGGTGACCATCTTCTCTTTCAATACATCTAAACTGCGCTGACATTCTTCATCCCAACAAAATGTTGTGTCCTTCTTCAACTTTTTCTCCATGGGCGCGGTAATTTGGGCACAAACCTTGATGAACTTCCTATAATATCCTGCATGTCCCAGGGTTGCGTGGAGTTGCTTAACGCTCCTTGGGGCCTCCAAATTTACTATCACTGCAATATTTGCAGGATCCACCATCAATCCTTGCTTGCATACGACGTGACCCAGTAGAATCCCAAAGGGGACACAGAATAAACACTTCTTCAAATTCAGCACGATCTGGTACCTATGACACATATCCAACATCAAACGCAAACTTGCTACATGGTGTTTCACTAACCCAAACATTATTCAGTCATCAAAGTATACTTCCAAGAACTTATGAATAAACTCCTTTAACGCTGTGATGACTACGCGAGATAATATCACAGGCACATTCTTGAGCCCAAACGTCATCACAGTGTATTGAAAACGGCCCCATTCTGTCGTGAAGATTGTTTTGCTCCTATCCTCTGGTGTGATCTTGATCTGATGGTAACCCGAAAACCCATCAGTGAATGAGTAGGCCTCTTGCCATCCAATGTTGTACAATACTTCATTTGTAAACGGTGTTTGGAATGGGTCATGGACGTAGGCATCATTAATCTTCCTTAGATCTACGCAAATCCTTATTTCATCCTTCTGTTTCTTCTCCTGTACCACCATGGGGCTCACCCAATCAAACTCCTCCACTAGTTCTATGATTCCTGCTACCAACATCTTATCCAACTCCATGCGAACCTTTTCCTTATGCTTAGGGTTTATGCGATACGACCTCTGCTTAACAGGCTTCACATCCTTCTTCAGAGTGATTTTCTTATCGCCCAAGTCTCCTATTATGCCCTTCAAGTTGGAAAACTTAGTGGGGAACAGATCTGATATTCGTGGAGTAACTCAGTGACCTTATCCACAGTAGCGTCGTCCCAGTAATCCTCAATTTTTGCAAACTTTGATTCTACTTCAGTCCTAATGTTCACTTGCTTGGTTTTCAACAGCGTGGTGATGTTTGGTTTCTCTATTTGCGTACTTTGACTTCGCAATGTCGTTCGGACTCTAGAATATTAATATTTCTTGGATCATCATCCCCCTCTTCAGCTGTCACATTATAACATTCTAGCGCCTGGCGCAATTGGTGCTCCAATCTGGTTAGACCCATTCCAGAGGTTCCTGTGGTATTCTGAAGATCATTGCCTTGATCACCTGCAAAGCTTCGCCAATGCTCTCGAACCCATCTTCGAAACTGAAGGTAATTAATAATCCTTCCCACTCCATGGTGCCATGGTGGAGCTCTATCTCCAAATACCAGTTCATGGGGATGGTATCCAAAGTATGGTAGAATAAATGTACCCACTTCGGCTGCAGCTTCGTTCTATACGCTTTAGTCCACTTTAACTAGGTGATCGCATGGACCATCCCTCCATCATATTTCTAAGGCAATCAAAGAGTGGGTCAACCAAACCGTAATCTCATCATTCTTCTATAATCCCACCATCCATCAAAGCCATCCTTGTGCGTACCCCACCATCGTGTAGGCATAGCGTGCAGTTCCAAATCTAACTCTAGGAAGCGATGATGCTCAGGGAGTTCACGATCAAACACATCCAAAAAATTATCCACATCAATTAAACAATCATAATAAGGTAAAGTTCTTACCTCCGACGAAATGTAGCTCAACGATTTAGTCATCATGTTGCAATGCAATGTGGATACTTCATGCAACTGATTCTGCCAATGCTCCAACTCTTCATCTGAATCAGAGGTGTAGGAACTCTCTTGGTCCCATGAAATTCATCCATCCGTTGTTGGATTGATCCAGTCTTGATCTCGTGTTGTGATTTTGTAGATTTTATCTAAGTCATCTTCGCTTTCCTCATAATCATGGACCGGTTCAATGTAGCGACCCTTCTACAGGGTCCAATGTTACTACAACCTGAAGCGATTTCCTTTCAAGCGACATTTCCCACTTCTTCAAGTTGATCACCCCATTCATGTCAATAGCCCAGTTAATTCCAAGGAGCACGAGGTATGGATTACTGTCATAAACGATCTCTATTACTTCAAAAT
The DNA here is from genome assembly GCA_000404065.3 of Pinus taeda. Taxonomy (NCBI): domain Eukaryota; kingdom Viridiplantae; phylum Streptophyta; class Pinopsida; order Pinales; family Pinaceae; genus Pinus; species Pinus taeda. Next base: position 37,717 of record APFE030627709.1, on the reverse strand, counting down.
CAGCTAGCACATTTACACCTTCTATATCCACTGTTACTCCATGTAATCGTCCCATAAGGATGATATTATACTAGTTTTCCATTCTAAGTTAGATCAAAGACCATTGCAGCGCGGGTCTCCCCATTCTCTCCCAGGTTTGTTTTGGGAAAACGTTCGCATCTGACCCTAAATCCAAGATAACCCAGTCCATCTCACAATTTCCTATCTGCGCGGTGAACCTCATATCATGCCCTATCTTGGCCTTATGCTTGCCAATTTTTCTTACTACATGGTGTCAACCAAGGGAGTTTTCTTTTCTATTGCATTTGTTTATTAACTCCTATATCCCCTTTACAACTTTTCTATCGCGCAACAATTTCATGCAGGTCTCCAAGAATGTAGGGAGGACAGAGGGATCAACCTCTGGAGGCGCACTTGTTTCTGGTATTGCGTTTTGGCTTCCTGAGGTGGAGGCCTCAACAAAGCTCTTCTTGGCTTCCATAAACGTTTCCTTCGTGCACTCTAGATCAAAACCAACTTCCTTTTCCGGGGCCTTATAGACCCATTCGTCCTCTTTAGGCCATTTTCCCTTATCATCGCTAGTCTTTATGCCACTCCTCAACACTATATTCACATTTTGGTCTTCTTCGTGGGGCTCAACTCTCATCATTTGTAATTTCTACGTTGGTTGCTGAGGTTGCGCCTTCTTCTCTTGCATCTTAGCTATCAACATAGGGCATTCTTCTATAGTGTGGTCAAATTGGCTGCAGTATTGACAGGATGGGCGTGTCTGATTCACAAACTCCCACACGTAGTGCCCTGGTGTCCAACGTTTATAAAAAATAACTTGTATGTGACCTCTACTAGGTCCTCCTCCTCCTTGGCCTCGTCCTCTTCCTTGATAACCTCTACGTGCTCCTCCTGCGCCTTGACGTAGAGGCCAAGTTTATGCTTGCATTCAATAGGTAGGAGTTCTTTCCATCATCAGCTCATAGCTACGACAGTGGTGCTCATCATGGCTCACTAATTTGCAAAATTTACAGAACAGTTGTTGTGGTGTCTGAATGAACTTTTGAAGCAAATGACAATTATCTGTTGTGTGCTTTCTAGCCACCCGACAAATAGCACACATAGCGCAGCCCCCATACTCGGTCCTGGTGGAACTTCATTCCTCAGGGGAATTGGTCCCCCTCTTGTGATATAGTTCACAAATACGGATAGTGGTCTTTATCATGCCCCTAGCTTTTACATTTCAGGCACCAGACTTACTTGCACACCTCTAGTTTAGTCTCCTTCTCTTTCTTCAAGCTCTGCAATTCCAAGCAGAGGTTCTACAAATAGGAGTGAATTTGTTGTACCGCCAAGGATGCATCCTACATAGGTGTCACATGCAACATCATTGTGATTTCCAGAGCTTCTGCCTGAGTTCCTATCTTCTACTGTGAAAAAGCAATCCTCAAGTGGTGCAGGAGCAAAGCTATAAACCACTCGTGGTGCAACCATCTGTGAGTTGCATATTAGCTTCGCAAATCACACCTTTCAGCCTTTGATCTAACTCCCAAGGCATCTCATCAACCCTCATTGTGATCTCCTTAAATGAGACTACTGACTGCGAGTCAGACTTAGGCTTACTAAACTCTTTGTTTAAAGAAGCCTTAGTCAGAACAATACTTAATATACCACATTAGTGCATAGTCATGCAGAGTAGTAACTAACTACACTTTCTTTATGTTGTCATCAGTAATCTGCTATACTGTCCATACAACATTCACGACAAACCAAAATTGATCTATATTTTCACTCCATATACCCTTGAAAATTGGCAGCTTATTGTGTTCGACATGTTGAATGGCGATGGTGGTGGTGGAGGTGTGGGCGAAGGTGTATGAGGTGGAGGTGGAGGTGGAGGTGGAGTGGATGGTTGATGTATCCATGGAAAACATTGTCTTATCAGTTGAACAACACTCCACAGTGAAGCCTGTACCGCTCCCTCCTCGTCACTTGAAGCAGGTCCAATAAATGGGCTATATTCAAGACCCAATTTCTCTCAATCTCTGAAGAGTTTTCCACTTCGCGTAGCTCCAAACATCAAGGCAATGGCATAATCCAATTTTCACATAAGATCATCTTAATCTAGATATTCAAAGATCTCAGATACTTACCTCGCGATCCCTTGAAGAAGTGTCGCTCTGCTTCGTTGTAGCTAATTGAGGTATCGACTGCGAATGATGTTACAAATCATCTTATAATTCAATCGATCCAATGGTCAGCAGCATGAGTGATCTTCTCTTTAGAGGCTTCTCATCGTTGTACCAACTCTGGAGTCCACACTATTGGACCGTAAAGATTCCACCTCCCTTGGCCGTCTGCAAACTTAGCTATCCACTCGTATAATTCGATCAGGAAGCTACAAAAGAAAATTTTGTGTATTTATGTATACAAATATATGTCCAACCACTACTCCTTCAATAGGTGTGGATTCTTGTTCTCTTGCACCGCGAATTCATGAATCTTCCTATCCAACCACTTCTCAATTTCCTTCTTGGTTGGATTCCAATGATGCAACATCACACATCTCCTTCAAGAAAATCTTGGTCCTGGCAACAGAACCATTTGTTGGCTTAGGGGGTCCTAACCCAAGTTCAGAGTTAATTGTGCCAAACAAAACCCAACTCTATTGGACCTTTCGGCAACAACCCGCGAAGTGCAGGATGCAGTCTCACTCGAAGCAATATGGAAGGATGCTAAAACCAAGTTTCTACATCCAGAGATCAGTGTGATGTCTTTTTAATGCCCTAGATATTCCTTCGCACAGATCTATAATCCCGGTAGTGCAACTCCCTTTAAACAACTTCCAGACCTTCGCGAAGGTCTATGATTGGTCTGTGCAGACCCTTAACAGTAAAACCATCCACTTTCGCGCCTTAGAAAATAACCCTAGATCTAAACTCGTGCAGATCTATTTAACTATTTAGTAAACATAACAAAATGTGTCATAATCTTCGTGAAAGTCCTTAACATGTAATGCATACAATTATTAAGGCTTATCCCATAGAGTCATGTATCATTAGGTAAACACCTCATAAATCCATTATTCATTCACAACATTTATCACAATCATAAATAGACAGAAGTAAACAGATAAACACATGAATTCTTCAACAATTCTTCTTTTTTGATCTTCAGTATGGTACTATCGACTCAAACTACCCTGCGCACTCAGCTATAGGGATCTGTGCACTCAGCTGCAGAATTTACCTAGGCCTATGCGCACTCAGCTGCAGAGCCTTTCTCTCCTATCAGACTCACTTTTTTGCGCTATCTTCTATTAACCCGTTACATCCATCCTTCTCTTTATTTCTACCTGCCTTAGACTCTCTAAGACACACCTATTTATAGCCTTTTTACATACAATCCCATGGTCCGCGGACCATGGATGGATCTCAAAACTGACTCAAATTTTATATAAAAAAGGGCTAAAACCCTTTTTGACTCTTAACCATCTACGCACTCCGCATCCACAAATTGCGGAGACTTTACATCTTTTTACAAAGATTACATCAAAACTTGGGTTTTTAACCCCAAAACTGACCCAGGGGACCCCATCCCAACAAACAATGTGTTGCGTCCTTACCTAGATAAGTTTGTGATAGTTTTTGTTGATGATATATTGGTATATTCAAAGAATGAGGAAGAGCATGTAGAGAACCTAGCAGTAGTGTTGAGATTATTGAGAGAGAATAAGTTGTATGACAAGCTCAACAAGTGTAGCTTCTTTCAGACTCAGATTCATACTTGGGACATGTTGTTTCCAAGGAGGGGATGACAGTGGATCTGAAAAAGATTAAAGCTATCTTGGAGTGGCTAGCCCCAAAGAATGTGAATGAGGTCAGATCATTCATGGGACTAGTAGGTTACTATAGGATTTTTATCAGGTTTTCTCTAAGATTGGCTATCTTATCACATCTTTGCAGAGGAAAGGAAAGAATTTTGAATGGACTGCTAAGTGTGCAACTAGCTTTGAATGATTGAAGCAATTGCTTACTAATGCCCTAGTTTTGAGGATCACAGATCCTAATAAGGACTTTGTGGTGTGTATAGATTCTTGCAGGGAAGGACTTGGTGGAGCAATTCCCACTTGTATATCACCTGGTAATGCAATGTACTAAAGCAAAACACTTGATCTACTTCTACAAACAATTTAGCAAAAGCTTAATCGAACATGAGCAATATCAATAAGAACACATATAACTAATAAAAATAAATCAATCACACATAACACAGAAGAATTTGCTCGGGGAAAGCCTCAGCCTAAAACCCCAACTCTGTATTATCATACAAGTGGAAATATAGCCAGTATTACAAAAAGAATCATCTCAAAAGCTATCCTGCTCCCTCTGCAATACCTTTGTTGCTCATAGACAGTCCAAGGCCTCTATCCAACCTCTGTTCTACCCTCCAAGCCTCCTATTTCTTTGTGCAATTCTAATTGGGGTCCAGTGCAGCCACTTGTGTGAATTGGCCTCTTCACACACTCACTAACCTCTGATCCAACTACGCAGTCCTGAAGGAGATGAATCCTCATCATGGATGAGCTTCCTTTATAGGAAAAATATTCATCCAACTGATAGTATATTGTCCCTTCTTTGATCTCAACTGGGTCTCTGTCTGAACTGACATGCATGAGTTATTCATGGGAGAACCTTCAGTTATCTAAAGTACCGCATTTATATGCTAGCATGTATTAACTAATTGAACTTACTTAATTTAAACAAATTGTTTAAAACAAATATAACTGGACGTGACTCAGTTAACTGAGCCAACTAATTACAACTCAAATTAGAATTCATCGTTATCTCTTTAACTGATGGACAATTTGCTCAATTAATAGATAAATGTTGCATGTCCTCACATAGACCTCATGTTGATTTTTCACACTAATTAACTCATGGTGAATTAATTAGTTATTTTCAAACAGCTGTTTAAGTTTCAAATTTGAATTTTACTTCCTATTTTTAGTCCAGGGATTCACTAAAATAGGAATCCATCTTGAATTGCTAAAAATAGAATGCTATTTTTAGCACTTCCATTTTTCATTCCCTGTTGTTCAGTCCAGCACTGGTACCCAAACTACTATTTATAGCAGTGTTATTTTTAGCACTTCTATTTTTAGCATTTCTTGTTGCCATTTTCAACAAGGACTTGGTGGAGACTTGATGCAGGAAGAGCAGGTGGTTCGCTATGAATCGTGAAAATTGAATGAGCATGTGTAGAATTATGTGACTCCTGATCTTGATTTGGAACCTATCATTCATGCATTGAAGATGTGGAGACATTATCTCATTGCCAGGAAGTTCATTTTGTTGAGTGATCATAGTGGACTGAGGTAATTGTTTGACCAACCCAATTTGAATGCAAGGTAAACTTGATGGTTGGCTACCCTCAATGAATTTGACTTTGAAATCAAGTATATCAAAGGCAAGGTGAACTAGGTTGCAAATGATATCAGTAGGAGAGTATAGGTGAATCATATTTCAGTCGTAATCTCTTATGTTACATATTTGAGACAGAAGACCATACATGCAAGGTAGCATGATGAGAGGTACCAACAGCTGAAGTAAATATTTCAATAGTAAGTTGAGATTGATAAGGATGAGGAGCATCACCTCACAAATAATGGCTTTGTTAGATTGAGGAGCTGGATATATGTGCCTAATAGTAGTGAATTGAAGCAGCTTATTTTAAGAGAGTTTCATGTCAAGCCATATTCAAGCCCTCTAAGATACTAGAAGACTTTGAAAACTATTAAGAAATTTTATTATTGGCCTAAACTGAAGAAAGAGGTGGTTGGGTTTGTTGCTAAATGCTTGGATTGTCAATGTGTGAAAGCTAAATGCAAGCATCTAGCTAGTTTGTTGCAGCCTATTTTGATTCTGGAATGGAAATGGGAGGTCATTTCCATGGATTTCATTACATGATTTACAAGGAAATCATGTTGAAAAATCAAGGGCATTGGTATTTTTTAGGATTCTTCACTGATTCATAACAATTTGTGAAGCACTTTTACAATTATCTTAGCTTGATCTTCTTCTTATTATTAGTGTGTGTGTTTCATCAAACTACTACCAAAAACATAAATACAAGAACACAAATGATGGCTCTCTGCCAGGGCCAAAAACTCTCTCTCTTAGAGAGAAAAACCCTTTGGTAAGTTTCTCTTATTGAAACTTCTTATTGATCATTGTCAAACCCTAGACCCTTGACTAGGATGTCTTCCAAGCACAAGCCAAGTCCTCTCCTCTTTTCTGCACTTTGTTCCCCAACACATAGACTTCCTCCATCAACAATTTTCTCCCCAGAACTTCGTCCTCCTTCTTTGTTTCTTGTCTATAGATAGATCTTCCTTGAGTGAGCCTTCTAGATGAGATGTTCCTCTTCTATCCTTTGCTCAAGTAGACTTCTTCAAATGAGATCCTTCTTGAGATATGGGTGTATGACTGTACTGTTGTTTTGCTTCCCTAGTTTTCTCACATGTGGAGGGTACCGTTAGAGAGAGATACTTCTTCATTTCTCTTGGGAGGCCTTGTAGGCCTAATATCTAGCCCAAACACCAATGAATCTTGCACTGAAAAGTTATTGTAGTTATATCCACAATCTGTCCTCCTTCTCCTTGCACGTGTGACTATTTATAGCCTTAGAAACAATCTCGTACACTTCAACCTTCTTCCTCCTTTCTTCGCTTGTCTTAAAGACCCTTAGACTTTCCTTTTCCCTTCACTTTCTCGGCTTCCACCTTTGTTGATTTCAGATCTTGTGTTGTATACTTTATGAGGGAGTGAACAACTTCTGTATATAGAGGATTGTCCCTCCTCTAGGCCAACATTTTGTCTTCAAGCTGACTTGACCATATCTTCACTATTTTCTTCGTTTTGCTTCATTCGGATGACGTTGTTGCATGGAGAGGACTTGGACTTTGCTTGGAGGTATTCCTTTTACCTTTATACTATTTTATACATAGTGTAACATGCCCTCAAAGGGTCTTACATAAATACATTGACTCTTGACTTCCTAGAAGAACTTTAAACATGTGCTTGACTAATTCAATGAGCAAGAAACTCATTGAAAAATATCATAAAAATAATTTCTCTTTTCTTGAATAAATACAAAAGTCAAACTTACATTTATGAAGAATGAACCTAGTTACACTTCATCAACACTCCCTCTTAACTAGGGAGGTATTCATACAACATTACAAGGTGTTTGGCTATGTTTCAATCTTGAAGAATTCACATAAGAGAAACTGGATTTTCAATCCATTTGTTATAGCATCATAATAACCAACATTATTTTCACAGCAAGGCCTTGACTGAAAACTCTATCTCTCAATAGATCAAAGCACAATGTTGGTGAGACCTATGAATTATAGACACCTTAGTCATTGTTTCTCAAGGTACATACCCACCTAGGTGTTCACTGAGTATGACCTTCTAGGACTATTCATGTCTTGGGTTCCCAACCCTCAAAGAATGTCGATCCTCTTACCTACTCTTGTCTTGGATTCCCTACACATCCTCAAAGAGTATCGGATTCCAGATGATTACCTAATCCTCCTGTTCTTTCTTCCCAAGTGAAGACAAGAATATTGTGTCTATCTTGTGTCTACATTTCCATTCATAGCCTTCATCTAGACTTACGGATGTTAGTCCTAGTCTAGTGCATGACACATGAAATGGAAAAGCACAATTGTCACTCCTTTGTAATCAGGGGTGATCCAAAACTCCCTCTTGATTAGGGACCTTTCAGAGAAACCTCTTAACTAGGGACTCTTTTATTCATCAACAACTTATTCTTTATGGGTCCTTCAGCTGCTTAATCTCCTTCCTTTCTTTGATGTCATGAAATATTTGTTCGAACTTCTTCTAGGTAGGGCACCATCCATCGATCACTTTCCTTTCTAGTTTTTCATGTCATTTCTTCCTTCGTGGAAAGTGGATTTCTTGTCATACATCAGGTTTTCTTGTCATTTGGCTACTCCTTTGTCATCTGTCCATACTCTACTCATGGATGCTTTGTTGTACTTGCTTGTTTACATTCTTCGGCCTAGTAGCCCATCATGACTTTATCATGATATTGCTTCAACATTGCCTTTTCTTTTGTTGGAAGGCTTCTTCATCATGACATCTTCGTAGGGTAGAATCAATTATCTACATCTTTCATATCTCCAAGGCCTTCATAGGTGTCAAGGGTCCTTCCTTCCTTGGTTAGAGTTGTCCCACCTTCTTTCGAGAGATATCTTCAAAGTATACTATCAGATAGTGATTCTCGGTGATCATGGTGTTCTTCATATGCTTGATCTCTTTCTTTCTCTTTGGATAAATTGGTCAACCATATTATGCTCCTTCAGAGCACTTCTTCATTACTTGCTTCCTCGACTAGTCAGCATTTCATCTTTCTTCTTAGTCAGCAATCTTATACTCCTTATGTGAGCATACCCTTTTGTTGACCTTTATTTCATTTCAGTACATGCTTTAGAGCATGTCATTGGTGAAAGAGATTCTTTCCTACTTGACCATGTTATAGAACTATTCCCATGACTCAATAATATACAAATGATAACATGACTAAACTTTGATGCATATATACCTCATCTTGTTTCTCCTTTGATCATATTGACTTTATTTTATTCTTCATCGTGTGGCCCTTCTTGCTTCATCTTAGCTTGCCTTCTCATCATATTTTTCTTGAATCCCATCAATGGGACTTCCTAATGAGACATCTGCTTCTTAATCATGATCAATTTTCTTTCATCGTGGACAAGGTTCTATACTAGGTATGTTCCTTCTACATGAATATCTTGAGCTATATCTACCATGCTCATATACCCTAGAAGATATTTCTAACCATGCATTTTGTTCTCATTATAAATGCTACTTCTACATGAGTATCTAGACCTCTATGTACTACAGGATTCTAGATTCTAGGAGATGTTTCTAGCCATGAAATTTTATTTTATTCCTACATGCTCCTATCCTACTCAAAACTTTGAAAGAAGACTTGAAGTAAAGAGTTTGACTTAGTCACGGTAGAGATCTGGAGGGTCTTCATTCTTTTGCTTCTTTTCTTCTTCTTTCACCTCTTGAATCATGTGACCTTCTTCCCTCTTTAATTTTTTTTTGTTGTCCTTCTTAAGATCAGGGCAATTCCTTTTGTAGTGTCCATATTCTTGGCATCCATAACATTAGATTTTGGACATGTCTTTGTTGTTTGTTCTTCGTGGACCAAATTTTCCAAATTTTACCTTTATTTTGGCCATGTTAGCAAATGGTTGGTCCTTTGATCGCACATATTCCTTTGTTTTAAGTCTGGTTTCCTTTGTATTGTATAGAGACCACATTTCATTGAGTGTGGTTGCTTCCTTCTTGGCATATATGCTTGATGTGAAGTTGCCCCAATACTCATGTAGAGCATTGAGTACTACATTTGTCATTTCTCTGTCAAACATGACTTCCCCAAGCTCTTGAAGTTGATCCCTCATCTCAGAGATCTTCATGAAGCAGGGAGCTATTCATTCCTTTGATATCTTCATCTTGTAAAATTCATTTCTTATAGATATCACTTCCCGGGCTGTGGATACCGAGACATAAGGAATGAGAGATTCTTTGATTGATTCTATTAGAATCCTTTGAGCTCTTATCTCATCCTTATTATACTTTTCTAAGTCTTGAGTTTATTCCTTAGCAGGGATAGTGATATTCCCTTTGACACGTTCTAGGAGTTCATTCTCCTTGAGAAGTAAATCAGTCCTCTTCTTCCATGCAAGAAAGTTATTGGTACCTACCAATTTTTTGCTTTCCTTGCAAAAAGACATTGATGTATATTGGAAGGGGACATATACTTACTTGATAGGTTTTGAGATGTAGTGGATTTGTTTTCTCCTTCAAGACTTGAAGGCTTGCCTTTGTAGGATCTTGATGTTCTTAAAGTTGCCTTCTCCAAGTGGACTTTATTGATGAAGATATTTTCTTGGTAACTTATGGATGATGTAGGTCCCTCTTTGATCTGTTCTTCTTTGTAGATGCCTTTGTGTAAGGATATTCTTCTTGTTGTGTATTCTTCCTTGATGAATGATAGATTGTATGCCTTCTTTTCCTTGAGTTGATTAGGCTTGATGCTTCAACCTTGTAGATGCCTTTCCTTGATGAGTGTTCTTGAGATGCCCTTTCCTTGATGTGTCACCTTAGCTCTTATACCATGTTGAAGAATCAAGGGCACTGATGTTTGTTAGGATTCTTCACTGCTTGATAACAATTTGTGAAGCACTTTTACAATTATCTTAGCTTGATATTCTTCTCGTTATTTGTGTGTGTGTTTCATCAAACTAGTACCAAAAACATAAAGACAAGAATACAAATGTTGGCTCTCTACCAGGGCCAAAACATCTCTCTCTTAGAAGGAAAACCCTTAGGTAAGTTTCTCATATTGAAGCATCTTATTGATCACTACAAAACCCTAGACCCTTGACTAGGATCTCCTCCAAGCACAAGTCAAGTCCTCTCCTCTTTTCTGCACTTTGATCCCCGGCACATAGACTTCCTCCTTCCGGCACTTTGCTCCCCAACACTTCGTCCTCCTTATTTGTTTCTTTTCTACAGATAGACCTTCCTTGAGTGAGTCTTCTAGATGAGATGTTCCTCTTCTATTCTTTTCTCAAGTAGACTTCTTCAAACGAGATCCTTCTTGAGATATGGGTGTATGTCTGTATTGTTGTTCTACTGCCCTAGTTTTCTCACGTGTGGAGGGTACCCTTAGTGAATTAGGGTCCTTTCACCTTCGCTAGAGATTGATTATTCTTCACTTCACTTTGGAGGCCTAGTAGGCCTAATATCAAGCCTAAATACCAATGAATCTTGCACTGAAAGGTTATTGTTGGTATATCCGCAATTTTTCCTCCTTCTCCTCTCACATGTGACAGTTTCTAGCCCTAGAAACATTCCCCTACACTTTGGTATTTCCTCCTTTCTTCGCTTGTCTTGGAGACCCTTAGACTTGCCTTTTCCCTTCACTTTCTTAACTTCCACCTTCACTGATTTCAGAGCTTGCGTTTTATACTTTATGAGGGAGTGGAAAACCTCTATATATAGAGGATTGTCCCTCCTCTAGGCTGACATTCTGTCTTCAAAATGACTTGACCATATCTTCACTATTTTCTTCATTTTGCTTCATTTGGATGATGTTGCTGCATGGAGAGGACTTGGACTTTTCTTGGAGGTATTCCTTTGACCTTTATATTATTTTATACATAGTGTAACATTCCCTCAAAGGGTCTTACATAAATACATTGGCTCTTGACTTCTTAGAAGCACTTTAAACTTGTGCTTGACCTAATATAATGAGAAAGAAACTCATTGACAAATATCATAAAAATAATTTCTCTTTTCTTGAATAAATACAAAAGTCAAACTTACATTTATGAAGACCGAACCTAGTTACACTTCCTTCAACACTCCCTCTTAACTAGGTAGGTATTCATACAACATTACAAGGTGTTTGGATATGTTTCAATCTTGAAGAATTCACATAAGAGAAACTGGATTTACAATCCATCTATTATAGCATCATAATAACCAACATTGTTTCCACAGCAAGGCCTTGACTAACAGCTCTATCTCTCAATAGATTAGAGCAAAATGTTGGTAGGACCAATGACTTATAGACACCTTAGTCATTTTCTCTCAAGGTACATACCTACCCAAGTGTTCATTGAGTATGACCTTCTAGGACTATTCTTGTCTTGGGTTCCCAGCCCTCAAAGAATATCAATACTCTTGCCTACTCTTGTCTTGGATGCCCTACAAAACCTAAAAGAGTATCAGGTGCCATATGATTATCCAATCCTCCCATTCTTTCTTCCCAACTGAAGACAAGAATGTTGTGTCTATCTTATGTCTTCATTTCCATTCATGGCCTTCATCTAGACTTACGGTTGTTAGTCCTAGTCTAGTACATGACCCATGAAATGGAAAAACACAATTGTCACTACTTTATAATCAAGGGTGATCCAAAACTCCCTCTTGATCGGGGACCTTTCAGAGCTACCTCTTAACTAGGGACTTTTTCATTCGTCAGCAACTTCTTCTTAGTTATTTGATTTCATGAAATCTTTGTTCGAGCTTCTTCTCAGTAGGGCACCAACCATCGATCACTTTCCTTCCTGGTTTTTCATGTCATTTCTTCCTTCATGGAAAGTACCTTTCTTGTCATACATCAGGTTCTCTTGTCAGTTGGCTACTCCTTTGTCATCTATCCATACTCTTCTCATGGATGTTTTGTCGTACTTTCTTGTTTACATGCTTCAACCAAAAGCCCATCGTGACTTTATCCTGATATTGCTTCAATATTGCTTTTTCTTTTGCTGGATGGCTTCTTCATCACGACATCTTCGTAGAGTAGAATCAATTATCTGCATCTTTCATATCTCCAAGGCCTTCATAGGTGTCAAGGGTCCTTCCTTCCTTTTTCAGAGTTGCCCTGCTTTCTTTCAGGAGATATCTTCAAAGTGTCTTGTCAGATAGTGATTCTCGGTGATCATGGTGTTCTTCACATGCTTGATCTCTTTCTTTCTCTTTGGATAAATTGGTCTACCATCTTATGCTCCTTGATAGCACTTTTTAGTTACTTGCTTCGTGGACTAGTCAACATTTCTTCTTGCTTCTTAGTTAGCATTCTTATACTCCTTATTTGAGCATATCCTTTTGTTGACCTTTATTGCATTGTGGTACATGACTTTGAGCATGTCATTGGCGAAAGAGATTATTTCCTACTTGATCATGTATAGAACTATTCCCATGACTCAATAGTATACAAATGATAACATGACTAAACTTTGATGCATACATACCTCATCTTGATTCTCCTTTGATCATCTTGACTTTATTTGATTGTTCATGGTGTGGCCCTTCTTTCTTCATCTTAGCTTTCCTTCTCATCATATTTTTCTTGAATTCCATCAATGGGACTTCCCATTGAGACATCTTTTTCTTATTCATGAATATTCTTTTCAAGATTCCATCATAGGATCTTGAAGACCCTTTCCCTACAAATGTTTCTTTCCTTTCGATGATGGAGGTCTTCTAAGATTCTTAATCATGACCAATTTTCTTTCATTGTGGATGAGGTTCTATACTAGGTATGCTCCTTCTACATGAATATCTTGAGCTATATTTACCATGCTCTAGTATACTCTATAAGATATTTATAACCATGCATTTTGTTCTCATTATAAATGCTACTTCTACATGAGTATCTAGAACTCTATGTACTACATGCTTCTACAGTCTAGAAGATGTTTCTAGCCATGCAATTTTATTTTATTCCTACATGCTCCTATCCTACTCAAACCTTTGAAAGAAGACTTGAAGTAAAGGGTTTGACTTAGTCATAGTAGAGATTTGGAGGATCTTCCTTCATCTGCTTCTTTTATTCTTCTTTCACCTCTTGAGTCATGTGAGCTTCTTCCCTCTTTCTTTTGTTGTTGTTTTCCTTCTTAAGCTTAGGACAATTCCTTTTTTAGTGTCCATATTATTGGCATCCATAACATTCGATATTGGACATGTCTTTGTTGTTTGTTCTTCGTCAATCAAATTTTCCAAATTTTCCCTTTCTTTTGGCCATGGTAGCAAATGCTTGCTCCTTTGATCCCACATCTTCCTTTACTTTAAGTCTGGTTTCCTCTGTCTTGCATAGAGACCACATTTCACTGAGTGTGGTTGCTTACTTCTTGGCATATACGCTTGATGTCAAGTTGCCCCAATTATCAGGTAGAGCATTGAGTACTACAGTTGTCATTTCTCCGTCAGACATGACTTCCCCAAGCTCTTGAAGTTGATCCCTTATCTCAGTTATCTTCATGAAGTAGAGAGATATTCCTTCCTTTGATATCTTCATCTTGTACAATTCATTTCTTAGAAATATCAATTCTCTGGTGTGGATACCAAGAATAACCCTACTAGCTTATCATAATTTTAGATGTTTCAAATTTGGAGATATAAGGAATCAGAGAGTATTTGATTGATTCTATTAGAATCCTTTGAGCTCTTTTCTCATCCTTATTATACTTTTCTAAGGCTTGAGTTTGTTCCTTAGTAGGAATAGTGATATTCCCCTTAACATGTTCTAGGAGTTCATTCTCCTTGAGAAGTAAATTATTCCTCTTCTTCCATGCAAGAAAGTTATTGGTACCTACCAATTTTTTGCTTTCATTGCAAAATGACATTGATGTATATTTAGAAGGGAACATATACTTGATAGATTTTGAGATGTAGTGGATTTTCTTTCTCCTTGAAGACTTTATGTCTTTCCTTCCTAGGATCTTGATGTTCTTAAAGTTGCCTTCTCCAAGTGGAATTGCTTGATGAAGATATTTGATTGGTAACCTGTAGATGATGTGAGTTCCTCTTTGATCTATTCTTCTTTGTAGGTGCCTTTGTGTAAGGCTCTTCTTCTTGCTATGTAGTCTTCCTTGATGAATGATAGATGGTAGGCATTATTTTCCTTGAGTAGATTAGGCTTGATGCTTCAACCTTGTAGATGCCTTTCCTTGATGTGTGTTCTTGAGATGCCCTTTCCTTGATGTGTCACCTTAGCTCTGGTACCATGTTGAAGAATCAAGGGCACTATAGTTTGTTAGTATTCTTTGTTGCTTGATAACAATTTGTGAAGAACTTTTAAAATTATCTTAGCTTGATCTTCTTCTTATTATTAGTGTGTGTGTTTCATAAAGCTGCTACCAAAAACATAAAGACAAGAACACAAATGTTGGCTCTCTGCTAGGGGAAAAACCTCTTTCTCTTAGAGAGGAAAACCCTTTGGTGAGTTTCTCTTATTGAAGCTTCTTATTGATCACTTCCAAACCCTAGACCTTTGACTAGAATTTCCTCCTAGCACAAGTCAAGTCCTCTCCTCTTTTCTGCACTTTGTTCCCGGACACATAGACTTCCTCCTTCCAACACTTTGCTCCCCAACACTTCGTCATCCTCCTTTGTCTCTTGTCTAGAGATAGACCTTCCTTGAGTGAGCCTTCTAGATGAGATGTTCCTCTTTTATCCTTTGCTCAAGTAGACTTCTTCAAATGAGATCCTTCTTGAGATATGGGTGTATCATTGTATTGATGTTCTGCTGCCCTAGTTTTCTCACATGTGGAGGGTACCCTTAGTGAATTAGGGTCCTTTCACCTTCGCTTTAGAGAGATACTTCTTCGCTTGACTTGGGAGACCTTGTAGTCCTATTATCTAGCCCAAACACTAACAAATATTACACTGAAAGTTTACTAATTTTATATCTACAATCTATCCTCCTTCTCATTGCATGTGTGACTGTTTCTAGCCCTAGAAATAGTCTTGTACACTTCAGTGTTCTTCCTCCTTTCTTCGCTTGTCTTGGAGACCCTTAGACATGCCTTTTCCCTTCACTTTCTCTACTTCCACCAAGTTCACTGATTTAATAGCTTGTGTTGTATACTTTATGAGGGAGTGGACAACCTCTATATATAGAGGATTGTCCCTCCTCTAGGCTGACATTCTATCTTCAAGCCGACTTGACCATATCTTCACTATTTTCTTCATTTGGATGGCCTTGCTGCGTGGAGAGGACTTGGAATTTTCTTGGAGGTATTCCTTTGACCTTGATACTATTTTATACATAGTGTAACATTCCCTCAAAGGGTCTTACATAAATACATTGGCTCTTGACTTCCTAGAAGCACTTTAAACATGTGCTTGACCTAATTCAATGAGCAAGAAACTCATTTACAAATATTGTAAAAGTAATTTATCTTTTATTGAATGAATACAAAAATCAAACTTACGTTTATGAAGACCGAACCTAGTTACACTTCCTTCAACACATCAAGACAACATGACTGCATCATGGTGGTGGTTTATAGGTTGCGCAAGGTATCTCACTTCATCGCGATAAATTCTACTAATTCAGCTAGTGAAGTGGGTCAAATCTTCATTAAGGAGATAATGAGGTTCCATGGAGTTCCCAAGAGTATTATATTAGATAGAGATACCAAGTTCACTTCCATGTTTTGGAAGGAATTTTTCACAGGCTTAGGGACATAGCTAACTTTTAGTACAACTTATCATCGTCATACATATGGGTAGATAGAGAGAATCAATAGGATCCTTGAGGATTTGTTGAGGATGTATGTCATACATCAACAAAGGAAGTGGGAGGAATACCTTCCAATGATGGAATTTGATTATAACAGTGGGCATCAGGAATCCTTGAAGATGAGTCCATTGAGGCTCTCTATGAAAGGAGTTGTAATAATCCTATAAGTTGGAGTGATCTAGTGAGCATGATGTTGATTAGACCTAATATGTTGAGAGAGATGGAGCAAGAGATACATGTTATCAAGAAGAATTTGAAGGCATATCAGGATAGGCAGAAGAGCTATGTGGATCAGCATAGAGTATTCAAGGAGTTTTAGGTTGGAGAGCATGTGTACTTGTTTAACAACCCCAATAAGAGCTCCTTGAAGATTAGATTGTGTACCAAGTTGGAAACTTAGTATCGTGGATCTTTTGAGATCCATGAGAGCATTGGACCAATGGCATATAGACTTGCATTTCCTCCATCAATGAAAATCCATGATGTTTTTCATGTTTCTTTGCTTAACATATATACATGGGATGTTAATCATATGATTGATTGGTTTCTATTGCAGGTGGAACTAGAAGGAGAGTTCCAACCAGAGACTCAATGCTTCCTACAACAGAAGAAGCTCATGCTCTAGAACCGAGCAATAGAGCAAGTTAAAGTGCAATGGAATCACTTTGGGCCCGATGAATCTACATGGGAGATGGTTGATCAAATACAGGAATTATATCCTTCTTTATTTGTTGGTTGAAGAAAATGTGCTTAGGTGTATGTGTTTGTGTGTGTGTGATTGTAAATACTACATTCGAGTTGTGCTTATAAAGCTCGAATAAGCAGTATGTTTTTCATGTTTTCAACAATTTTCTTTTTTCATAAGTATCATAAAACACCAAGGATGGTGTTCCCCCAAGGGGAGGGGTTTGTAACAGCCCCGAGTTAAATTTCCATGTAAATAAATAATGTATGGACATTATGACAACGAAATAAAACCAAGGTCATGGGACACATATTCCAAACTGAATGAGGGGAAAACATTACATTGGAATCCACTTGTTGTTAATTATTTATTTATTGGTTATGGAAATTGGCATTGGCATTGGAAAGAGGCAAAATACAATAAATCACAAATTAATTTATTACATACTAGCAAGGGCATGAGGAAAAATGAAAAAGAAATAAAGGAAAATTAAAGAAATTCTACATAAGTAAATGGGGAAGAGGAACAGACAAGAGAAGGATAAAAAAATAAGTCGATGCCTATGGTTATGAGCCTACTGCAGACCTCAAAAAAATGTCTTTTAGGGGGTCAAAACAACTTCGAAAGTTCGGGTTCTAAAAAACAGCTAAAAATAGAAAATGTTGTTATAATCAAGGAAACTGGTGAAACTGACTAGAGGTCTAGGTGGAATAGGCAGGTGGCCATGAATATCCATTTGGGTCAGTCCTCCCCCCTTAGGAAGAAATGGCCCCCATTTCATGTAGAGCCTCCATGAGGTGAGGAAATTTCTTTTGAACCTAGTCCCTGGTGAACCACTTGCCCTGGTGAAGGAGTTGGCCCACTTTAACAACTTGATATAGTTGGATCCTCTGCTGGTGAGTGTTCTTGATTTCTGTGTCCATGATCCTATCAGTTGTGGCATGTTTGATGCAGCTTGGGTTGAGCTATGTTGGTTTCACTTACCCAACAATGTCAAATGTGTCCAATAATGGGGAAAATTATGGTCACAGTCGGTCCACATTAAATATTCGGTGTAGGCCAAGGAATAGTGGAATGTTGAGCTCGAAGGCATTTTCCCCTACAGCCTTGTTGTATGACCCATATCGGAGCGGGCGAAGCTTACGGTGGGGCCCAGCATAGTGCTCCTTTTGCAAATGTAACAAAACTTTGTCGCCCACCTATAACTTGTGTGGCACTTGATGTTGATCATTACGCTACTTGTACTTAGCGTTGGCTCTGTCCAATATGTCATGGACAGGCTGGAAGATGTGTTGAATGTGCTCAATCAAGTTTTTATCCCTATCAGCTTCGGACTGGACATGAGCCGAATCTACCTGAGTATATGTAAATGGCATGGCCACATCAATGGGACATAATGGATGGAATCCCAACCCCACCTGAAAGGGGTTGTGGCCAGTTGAGCTATGGAGAGCTCTATTGTAGTTGTGTTGGACATAGGGGAGACTTTCATCCCATGTGTGTGGATCCTTCGAGTTGTACATGCGTAAAATGTGCATGATCATCTTGTTAAGGACCTTTATTTGGCCATCAGTTTGGGGGTGAAAAGTCGTGGACTTAGTGAGCTTGGTATCCAGCATCGACCAGAGGCTTGACGAAAATGTACTTAGGAACTTGTTGTCTCGATCTGAGATAATGGATTGTGGCTCGTTCAAAGAAGAGCTTAGCAGTGGCTTTTGTTGTGATACTCTTCTTGCAGGCTGCAAGAATGACCATCTTAGAGAATTCGTCAATGACCACGAAACGCATTCGTTTCCATGCTTAGTAGAAGGAAGGTCCGACATGTAATCCATGGAGATGGATTCCCAAGGCTGACTAGGAGTAGGAAAATGAGTATATAGTCCTTGCTTCTTGATTGTCAGTTTGGAAATGGCACAAGTAGTGCAAGATCTGATGTACTTCCCAACATCTTGTTGAAGGTTCATCCAATAAAAATACTTATGCAACACTACCACTGTTTTCTCTACTCTGAAATTCCCAATGACCCGATTGTAATGTGCCTCCAAAATCATCTTGGCACGCTCACTTGAAGGAACACAAAGGTGTCCCGATGGTATAATAGTGTGCCTTAGAGGTGATAATCTAGAACTTTCTTGCCTTCCAGGAGCATTTGGTATGTGTTTTCGAATTTTGGATCACTCTTGTAAAGATGCGGCCACCTTGAAGTCTCGTTTCCACAAGAGTTGAGCACATTGGTCAACGCAATAACCGATGGTCGGTTGAGATAGTATGCAACATTATTGGTGTTTCCCTTCTTGTACTTGATGTTCAAATGAAATTGTTGCAAATATGTGAACCATTTCTTACGGAAATTGTTCTACAACTTTCCTTGTGTCTGTATGAACTATAGGGGTCGGTGGTTTGTGTGGATGACCATTTCCTTCCCCATAATGTAATGCTTCCATTTTTAGCAGGCCTGCACAATGGAATACATCTCTTTGTCATAGGTGGGATACTTTCAGATTGTGTCTGAAAGTGTGTCACTGTGGTATACCACCAGATGCTCCTGCTAAGTGATAACTTCCTTGATAACATAGTCAAGGGCATCTGTCTTAATCTCAAATGGTTGTTGTAGGTCTGGTAATGTGAGAATTGGTGCAGAAATGAGGTGATGCTTCAACTCGATTAATACCTTCTGTTGGGATTCGGACTAGAAGAGCTTTGTTTTCACTGCACCCTTGGTGACTTGACTCAAAGGCCAAGTGATATGAGAGAAACCCAACATGAACCTATGGTAGAAATTGGCAAAACCCAAAAAGTTGTGTAGCTCAGTTAGAGTGGTTGGGGCTGGCCAATCTCGAATAACTTGTATCTTGGTTGGGTCCACATGGACACCCCGCTCATTAATGATGTACGCCAGATATTGAACCTGGGTCATATCAAAAGTGCATTTCTCCAAATTGGCACACAACTTGTGTTATCACAGGGTTTGGATGACTTGTTGAATATGGTGTAGGTGCTATTCCCAAATCTAGTTGAAGATCAGGATGTCGTCTAAATACACTACCACGAATGAGTTGGTAAAGGGCCGCAAGGTGCCATCCATCAGCCTCATGAAGGTTGCAGGGACATTCGTCAACCCAAAAGGCATGACCAACCATTTGAAAAGGCCCTCCTTGGATTTGAAGGTAGTATTATACACATCGGAGGGTTTGATTGGAACCTGGTGATAACTAGACTTAAAATTAATCTTGTTGAAATATTTTGCCTCCTTGAGCTGGTCTAGAAGGTCGTCAATCCATGGGATTGGATACCTATTATGGACAATGATCTTATTCAACACTCGATATTTAATACAGTCTCCAAGTGTCATCTTTCTTATATAACAACACAATCAGGCCCCCACAGGGTGATGAACTTGGCTTGATGTGCCCTTTATGCAACAACTCTTGAATCTGCCTCTTAATTTCATCGTTCTCCATAATAGAGCATCGTTAGATTGGTGTGCCTGGGGTCAGATCGATGGAGTGCTTGACCTGACAGTGCAGGGATACCCCTATGTGTGAGGTGAAGATGTCCTTGTACTCCTCCACAACCTTGTCCATCTGTTGTTGTCATGTGGAGGAGCCATGTTTGGAGGCTATAGATGTGGCCACAGTCTTCTTCTTAACCTGAGGGAAAATAATAAGGAAGAAAAATTTCTCGGTCTGGGAAATGATCTCACTGCATTGCTTCATAGAGATCAAAGAGAAGGCGATAGGCGGTGCTACCTCTAGTATCTTGTATAACTTATTGCCCAAAGAAATAATAATAATGTGAGGCCTAGATTTATACACAACATGAAACTTCCACAAGTACGGTTGGCCTAATAATACATTAAAAACTTCAAGAGGATCAACATCACACAGTATCTCATCTATGAAGGGCTTGATGCTATACGGAAGGCGGCACTGCTCGATGACGTGGATATATTGTCTTTGGTGAAGCCACCTGATGGTGTATGGTTGTGGGTGTGGTGTGGTCGGTAGGCCCAACTGCTTCATGACCTATGCTGAAATGAGGTTCTTTTCGCTTCCATTGTCAACAATGAAATACAATGGAGAACCCTTCACCCACATATATGAGTGGATGATCTGCTCACCCTCCTCTGGACCTTCAGGATAAATCTTTTGGATCTTGGTGGTGGCAACCATGGCACTGGATCTACATCAATAATTTGCTTCCCTTTGTCATTCCCCTTGTTGGGTTTTGACTCAGAGTCGAAACATGCATCTCATTCAGAATCCTTTAGCTCGACCACCAGTGGTTGTTTGGCTCGAAACTCACTTGTGTTGTGAGTGCGGCTCTTACGGAACTCACACTATTTCCCTGTGCCCTTCTTTATCTTCGTGGTGTTTTTATTTGCTTACAGCTTCGGTGGGTTGTCTTGGATTACCCGACCTTGGCTTTGTCCTTTGTTTTGCGGTTTGGGAGCGCCTTTCCCTTGCTTCAGATTTAAAAATCCAAAGTCTTACTTCTTCTATTTAAATTTATGCTCGATCTTGACAATTTATCAATAGGCAATGCGAAGTGAGGAGATGTCCAGGAACTCCATCTCGTCCTAGATGTACTTGTGTAGATAGTTGTGGTACTTGAGTACCAAATGATGCTAAGAATCCTTTATACCCAACTTCGTGCAAAGGGTTTGAAAAATATTTGTGAACTCTGGTACATCTTGGTCCCTTCCTTGTCGTAACGTGGTCCAATTTATGTATATCTTCATAGCTCCCGACAAGGTAATATTGTTCATTGATGGCATCTAGGAAAGAATTCCATGTGGATGCGGCTGAAATACAGTGAGGATTCCCTCTCGTCCTTCTGTTCACAATAGGTTTCCCACTAGTCCTTGACATGGAGGGTGGCTTTAAGGAGTGAAAAAGTAATATTTTCCAGAATGGAAAAGTCATGAACCAAAAAATATCCTTCCAACATATTTAACCATCTATCTATGGCTTCTACATCTATTTGGCCTTCAAATATGGGAATGCCAAAGTTGACTTGTACCTTAAAGGGAGTGGTGCCTCTAGAGCGGTTGTTGGATGAAGATGTGTTTCCTGTGGGTAACCGCCAAAGGATATGGGAAAAGCTATCCATAATCACATTCCTCTGTTGCTCGAGGGCTTCCTTGAGCAATATTTTGAAAGGATCTCTTGCTCACTCACCTTTCTTTTTCTTTTGCCATTGGAGGTCGTCGTGGTTTGTGGGGCTAGTCTTGCAAAGGTTCAACCAGTTTGAGCCCTAACTCCTTATACCTTGACCTCATTGGCAACATGCAAAGAAAACTAGAGAAAGAGCATACCGCTCTGATACCACTGATATGGACTTATGCATGGACACAACAGAATACAGATGTAAACATAAACACATAGATGCAACAAAAATAAATCTTCATTTCATTGATATTAAAGAACTGAAAGATGCTTACAAGCATAATGGAAATAAACTAGCTCGGGCGATGCTAGCTTATCTTCGAGAAGAGATGTGGCAGCTACATGCCTATGAACTATGTTACAATGAGGCTCAAGGGCCTTTCTATTGTTGAACAACAAAGGGAAACCCTACACAACCAAAACCTTAACCCCGAGAGATGGAACGCCAAGAGTTTGTGGGCCCTATTGGGGTTAGTTGGGCAGCCAACTTCCCGGGGTTGTAACTTGGTCATATGATCTCTGTTTGGTGCGTACAATACCTTGTTGGAAATATCTCTCTAAGTACTATAGGATTTGTGACTAGATGGTGCTTATGGTTATGAGGTTGTTGTAGACCTCAAAAAACGTCGTTTAGGGGGTCAAAACAACTCTGGAAGTTCACGACCTGAAAAAACTACTAAAAATAGAAAATGTTGTTATAATCAAGGAAACTAATGAAACTGACTGGAGGTATAGGTGGAATAGGTGGGTGGCCACCAATATCCTCCTGGATCACACTGACTAGTCTTCATGCATGCAGTTGGGCTGTAAGTTAGGTCAAAATGTGGTTGCATCTCAGGGAAAAGGTCACCAGTGGAAACTTTTTGATCTATGTGATCATATGTCTCTAAGTGTTGCAATAAGTTAGACAAGTGGACCCCACTTCCATAACTAAATCTTGGATGTTGGGTCATGTATAGTAATGCTCAGCTCATTTTTACCCTAGTAATTTGTAAGTGGGTAAATGTGGGGTGGGGTGTTATAGGTCATCACCAAATAACTCATAAAAAGCCCGAAGAATTCAATAGGCCACCCATCTAGCCCCGGGCTCTTGCCATTTTGGAATCCAATTAAAACCTTCTTGATCTCTTCAGTCGTGATGGGTTCCATCAATGCCGCATCGTCATCTGGAGCCAAGAAGCTCATGAAGAATAGGGCTAATTTGACCACTTTGGCTACAGAGGCCCTTTGGGGCTCTTTGAAAAGAGAATTGAATTGGTTGATACCATTGAGGCGAGATCCACAAAAGAGGAGGTTGAGTTCCCTTCTAGGTCCCTAAGCTTCCATATGGTGTTGCTCCCTTTAATGTAATTTTGAAAGAATTTAGTGTTCTCGTCGCCTACTTCCAACCATATGGCTTGACTCTTAACTCTCCAAGTTGCTGCTATGTCAGCTAGGAGTTTTTTCATCTTGCCTTCTAGCTGGGTGATGAGTGACTTTGATTCCTCTGAGCCATATCCTTCTGTTGAGCCTTTCAATATAGATTTTAGATATGCTTCTACTTCGCAAAGTTCTTGAGCATCCCTTTTCATTTTTTCCACTGCTCATTTTATGGTGGCTTCCTTCACTGCTCTAATATTTTGGTCAAATTTCCTTCCTGCAGTCTCATGCGACTAAGGTTCATAACGTATCCATGTTACTTTTACCAGCTCGGTGAAGCTCCCATCAATAAGCCAAGTTGGGTTGAATTCGAAAGGGTTGAGAGATTTCTTCCCTAAGTCTTTGATTTCTAGGAAGATCAGAGATTGGTCTAAGCCTCCACCTTCTCCAATCCATTTCCTAATGAGAGGGAGGTTGTCATCCAGGTGCTCATTCAACAAGAGTCAATCAATTATTTTGTAATATGATCCACCCGTGTTCTTTTTTTGTGCTAGGAGGGTTTGAGTTTAACAAGATCAATGTCAATGAGGCTATGATTTCAAATACATCTGGAGAAAAGATATGAATTTGGGATATGAATTTGGGTTGGCCTTAGCTCTAGGCCCCAAACTCTTTGCCTCGCCAATAGAAAATTTGAGATCCCTTCCAATGATAAGATTGGCTCCTTCAAAGATTCTTTCTCAGACAAAGAATCATAGAAGGGGATCTTGTTTTGGGGGGTCCATAGATGTTGAGAATGAGGAGGTCGTGATAGAGCTCCATTGATTTAAAATTGAGGCCAATGACTAATTCCATCTCCCAGAAGCTTATTACATTGATGTAACGATGGTTCCATCCTGTCACTTGGCCCCCTGAGCATCCCTTGGGATTAGTGAAAATGAAATTTCAACTAGGTAATTTTTTTTGTAAAATTATGAAGATGAGGTCTCTGAATCCTAAAGTTTCCTGAAGAAGAAGAATGACCACTTTTTCCAAGTCAACAAGCCTTCGTAGGGCCAATTGTTTATGGAGGTTGGCTAGATCCTTGCAATTTAGGGAGAGGATGATCATTTGGACTCTTTCTTGGGGGAAATTGTTGCTCTAAGCGCCCCATTAATATAGAGTTGACACCTTGATGCCATATTTACTAGGGCTTGTTTTGAGCATGAACTAATTTGGATCGACAACCTCTGCCTTTCCCTATCGAGATGTTAAGGGGATTGAGGTTGAGGCCTCCAATAGGGAGGGGGGTTAGACTAGAAAAGTCGAAATAAATATCAAGGTTCAGAGGAGCCTGATAGATAGGAGGATTCAACAAAAGTATAGGGGATGGTGGAGGATTCAGAATGGGATGGGAGAGGAAGGGATCAAGCCGCATACCTCAGAGACAGATGAGAGGAGGATTAACTAACAAATATTATAACCGTAGAAAAAACCCAACCAAAAGAAAAAAAAAAACTAGAACAAGGAGTTGAGTGAACCAAAGAAACAGAGGGAGAGGGATAAGGACATGTACCCAGGAGCAATGCATGATCCCTGACAGAGGTGGCATTCTCCAGGCTTGTAATCGCGACCAACAACTTGTCCAATTGATGTTGTAGGATCTGATGTGTTGTTTGTCACGGTGGGGATGTCGAAGCGGAGAAAAACATAGCTTCCATAAATTATGTGGCTGAAGCAGAGTGCAAGGTGTGATCTTTTGCCATAGGGGTCGGATCTCCTTGAGACCCTTGTTGTTCTTATTCTAAACATTGTTTGTTAATGAAGGGAAATTTGCATTGACGAGTATTATGACCATACTGATGGCATTGTCTGAATTTGAAGGGGATACCCTCGTAGATGAGGGTCTGCTTGTATTTTGTTCCTTTATATGGGATTTCAGTTTCTCCCCATAAACTACACGAACATCCAACAACACCAAAGCCCTTGCAACCTTCCATTCTTTGGTCTGCAAAAAGGTCAAGTCTACATCCAAGAGCTCACCTAGGTTTGAACCTATTGTGGTGAGAGCACTTTTGGTCTAGAAGATCATTGCTATACCTGGCATATGGATCCAAACATGGATTTTATCCATTTGTTCTTTGTTTGGGTCGAATAGTGGGTTCCATCTTTTGAGGAGAAGGGGGGTAGATTCGATATGCCAAGGTTTAGAAAGGACCCAGGATGCATCCCGCTTATCCAGAAAAATCAATGTGAACTGTCCTTTAACCAGTGCATGGGCTTTAGGCAGTTATTTCATTTGAGATCCCCACTCTTTCTTCACCCATTCCTCAAGTGTGGCCTAACTGAAACGTCAACCCCTAGCATGGTCGACCAAGGTATGCTCAATCATATGGAGCACTTAGCTGATTTCAATGTCTTCCTCAAGCACCATGGACTTCGATCCTAGGAGGTGTTTGACAGGAAGATGGGGTTTCTTTTTGGGGGTACTAGTAGGCATAGAGGGCGAGGGATTCAAGGGGGAGAGGACCAGGCCCTTATTAAAAAACCAGGAGTGGGAGTCATTGTAGAGATGGTAGGATCGTTGGAGGGAGAGAGAAAGAAAAAAGGGGAGGAGTGGGCCAAGAGAAAGGGTTCCAGGAGACATAGAGGGTCAATGATCCCAGGTGAAACAGAGCCAACACTCCCCTGGGAAATAGGTGGCCCAGATGTATATGGAAGGGTCTGCAAAAACCCCATATCAGGAGGGGACGAGGAGAGGGGAGAGATATTGACAATCAGAGGGAAGGGAGACCTAGAAGAGGGGAAAATCGATATGGGGAGGGTTCCGGAGTCTGTGAAGAGGGGTCACAGGGTCGATTGGCTAAAGAAATTCATAGGATGTCTATCTTCTGAATATGACCAAATCGAGTAGTTGCATGCAAATCTGGGGATGCCAAGAGCCACAAAAACCTAATTTTCAAAGAAAAACTCCTCTGCTTGTTGAAATTTCTAGAAAGGAGATGTGCCTTCATATAGAGAGGAAAAAGAGGTAGATCTGAACTTACCATAAAGGGGGACATTGAAAGGAGCTGAGAATTGACCACCTTTGGGGTTGGGTGTGCCCAAGAGAAGAACTGATCCAACTACATCCTCCAACAAGTCTTTCGGGCTTGATCCGATCACATATTGACCGTCCAACTTGCAGCCATGGATAGGATAGTGCGCCATTGACGGATCCATTGTTCCTGAGCCATTGGGGGATGCTTCTCACCTCGGTGATTGGTTGGTGGTGAAGAGAATATGGCTTTACCCTCTAGAGGGTCTTGCTAGTAGTCTATAAGTGTTTCCTCCATAGTAAAAATAAACTTACCCTTATAGTATGAAGCCTTGACGTTGTACTGTCTGACTCCTAAGAAAATGTATTTTAGTTTAAAAATACTTTGATTAAAATTCATAAAAGAATAAATAAGTTTGCAAAACATTATACAATGAAAATGAATGATTAAAAAAATCAGATTCCAAAATAATCTCCAACAAGATTTTCATTTTCTTAAATTGAATTTATTTTTTATAACTTTTTCCATTGTTTAAAATTATTTGTAAAATGAGATTTAGTTCCAATCAAATTTAAATTCCAAATTTCTATAAAATTAAAATATATATTTTTAACACCTCGACTACCAAATCCCAAAAGAGATTAAATCTCTTTACAATTTGATTCGTCTTCAAACTTAGTGGATCCGGTATTAAAGTGGATCCACGCTAATAAACTTAAATAAAATTAAATATTTAAATTCATTCATTTCCTTCAAATTTTAAAAATATTTTAAAATTTACAATGAACAAAATAAAACTTAACCAATATAAAACACCCTATTAAAGCACTCCTTGCAATAGGTCACTGGTTCAAATCCTCAATAAGTGTACCTAAAAAAAATCAACCAAACAAAATACTTTGAAATACAATTACTCTCAAACTTCATTTATATCCATCTGATTTTCAAAATACTTTGCAATCCAGTTACCCTCAAACCTTATAAACTTGGGTATTATACTCTGTTTATCTGTAATCCCCAAGAATACTCCCAGAGAAGATGTACAGCTCGTTTTCAAAATACTCTGCAATCCAGTTACCCTCAAACGTTAGAAACTTAGGTATTATACTCTGTTTATCTGTGATCCCCAAGAATATTCACAGAGAAGATGTACAGCGCACAAGGCAAATTGATATACAGCTTTTACAAATTGGTTAAATAAATATTGCAGAGATAGGTAGGGAAAAATAAACGACCGTGTATAATATTATGTATTTTTGGATGGCAGATTTTCAGAATATTTTGAAATCAATTGTTTGGAGAGGAGTGAATTATTTTATCCTTTCTAAATAGTAGTAGGCAGAGGAGTTACTTTGAAAGTTATGAAAATTTCGGTTATATTTAGAGAAAATAAGGGTAAGGATTTTTGTAAATCCAAGTTATAGTTGTTAAACTTCAAAATTTTAGGTGTCTTAGATGTTTTGATGGTGCTGAATCTAATTCCATCATAAAAAACATGATTCAAACACTGCCTCTATAAAAAAATTTGAAATTTTTTTGCCCAGATTCCGACCACTTTTAGAAGTCCGGGACAATTCCTCCGTCTCAGTAAACAACTCCCCCTAAATAATCACGAAATCAGCTATCCACATAAATTCAGATTTGCTTCTATCAATTTTGGTTGGAGTATCTTTTCCCGTTCTATGGTTCTACCGATTTCTCTGAAATTACCCTCAGAGGACCATCCAGAGAAGAGCAGATACAATCATGTATACAGGGAAGCGATATTTTATTGCAGCGGATTGATCTCTGTTTGTAGCTTTATCACGCGTTAATGGAGGTAGGGACTTCTCGCCAATGAAGAAAAGGGGGGCAACGTGGTGAATTGACCGACCCAGTAGCTGCAGACGGGCCGTAAATCACGATCATGCGTTTCTGCTCCAGTCGGCACGCATGTATTGCGGCCAACACAGGCTGCCCTGCCCTCATGAGATTGGCGGTCGTGAGAATCGTGGCCGAAAGCGCTCTGTGATGGTCGAGGAGATGTATTTGGTGACAAAGAAGGTTGAAAGTTAATAATTGTTGTTGTATTTTCCGTCATGGATCTAACTGGCTATTTTAGCTTCTATGATATGAATCAGATTCGGGACTGCGATTGAGAAAATATGGAAAGGAAAATAATATAAAATATTTAGCGCAAGGTGTCAACTAGTTGAGATAATTAATGGGTGATAATTAACCAGACCATAATTTTGTTCTGAAAGCAAGCTGTCAACTCATTGTGATAATTAATGGTCACAATTTACTCCTAGTTTTTTTCTATTTCTGTTATTAAAAAATATTTAAACACTTTCAAAGTTAGATTTTTTTTGAGAATTTCTGTCGATAGACAAGTTGTTAATTTAGGAGTTGTTTTTAGTGTGATTTTTTTAAGCTTATACTGTGGGTTTTTCGGTCTAATTTCTCTAAAATCCAGCAGGAATGTTAATTAAGGAGTTGTTTTTAGTGCGATTTTTTGGAAGCTTTCAATGTGGGTTTTTCCGATCTAATTTCTCTAAGGGAATTTATTGAAATCACAAGTTTGATGGGTAATCCATGCGCAATGGAAGTGCCCTTGGAGTTTTTCAGGGCGCTGAATCTATATATACACTCCAAAAACTAGTTTAAATAACACAAATCAAGATTTCACCTATATATACACTCCAAAAACTAGTTTAAATAACACAAATCAAGATTTCACCTCAGTAGTCGCACTAAAAACAACTCCGATAATTAATGGAACTAAAGAAAAGTCATTAGTTTGTGATATAAAACAGATTTAATGTTGTGAAATTTTTTAAAAGTAAATGTAAGTTTTTAAAATAATAAATTTTCCAATTTTTTATTGTAAAATTAATTATGTGAAGAAAAAGGTTAAATTTTGAAAATCTCATTTTAATTTTATTAGCTTTTCCAAAACAGGGGTTTAGCAATGAATTTGCTTATTTTTTTTGTTTATTGATCAATATAGTTTAGGTTTTGACTAATGCAATGTACAATATTTAACTTTGAAAAATAAATATTTATTTTTTAATATTAATAAAAAAAATATTTTTCAAACATTTAATTGGACCATAACTTGAAGGTCTATATTCAAGCCTTTGCATATTATATTGCCATGTAGATAATTACCTCACATATTTTATGTCATAATTTATAGGTATGGTTGCAATATCCATACATAACAATGTTTAACTTCTAAAAATAAATATTTATTTTTCCATATTAATAAAATAACTATTTTTTAAACATTTAATTGGACCATAATTTGAAAGTTTATTAATTTATGAGTGTACTTGCAATATCCATACATGATTTTTAGATATTTGTGTAGTGATGCACGAAAACCATTCAAAAATAAAATCTTTGAAAATAGCTCATACTAAGGTAAAGAATATATTTACCATTAGTTACTTTCCACTATAATTTAAACAAGTCTTTGCATAAAAAATGGATAGGGATAAGATATAAATAAATATACTTATATAGAATTACTTTTCACCATTATTTAGGTTTTCCTCAACACTTATGTAGGTGTAAAATTGTAAATGTGTAGACTTAGTTACTACTCACCAAAATTTATGTGAAGTCTGTGTGCCTAAAAAATCAATTATTTTATGTACAATATTTAACTTTGAAAAATAAATATATTTTTTTCAATATTAATAAAAAAACTAGTTTTCAAACATTTAATTGGGCCATAACTTGAAGGTATATAGTCGAGTCTTTACACATTATATTGTTATGTGGATAATTACCTCATATATTTTATGCCATAATTTATGGGCATGGTTGCAATATCCATGCATGGTTTTTAGATATTTATGTTGTGATTTTTTATTCCTAAACTTTGCATGAAAACCATTCAGAAATAAAATCCTTGAAAAAATAGCTCATACTAAGGTAAATAATATATTTACCATTAGTTACTTCCCACTATAATTTAAAAAAAGCCTTTGCATAAAAAAATGGATAAGAATAAGATATAAATAAATATACTTATAGAGAGTTACTTTCCACAATTATTTAGGTTTTTCTCAACATTTATGTAAAAGCAAAATTGTAAATATGTAGATTTAGTTACTGCTCACCAAAATTTATGTAAAATACTTGTGCCTGAAAAAACAATTATTTTATCTACTTCACATCATAATTAATTAGTTTATGCCTAAACAAAATTATAAGATTCATTTTTCTTATTAACCATCATATATCAATATAAATTATACTTTTTTATGCAATTTTTCCCATAATACAGTCTCTAACTTAATACGAAAATAACTTAGATTAATATAATTATTTTTTTTTATTGATTTCAATTTTTAATTTTTAATATCTATAATTTAACTAATTAAAAAATTAAATCTGTATTCTTCATATTTATACACACCATATAGATTCTTCTTAATATTTACAATGGGTTAGTTTTTTTAATTATTATTATACAATAAATCAGATTATCTATATTAAATAAATTGCAGATAAATTGTCTGTCATTATATGAATCTTTATGGTTTTTTTTTTTTTTTTTAATTTAGTTAATTATGCATGCTATTTATAACTCCTTAACTATATAGCTTAATTTACTATTATAATTTATTTTATTCATAGCTCGCCTCTTACAATATATATTTAACTTTTAATTATATAACATTATATAAACATAAATTGTAAAAACCATTCCCATTTTGCCAATTAGTAAAAAAAAAAAACTAATTATGATATGACATTATGTCTTTTCACAACTTTTAAAACTCAATTTGGCTGTAAATATAAGTAAATAATTGGTTATGTGTTGTAATAAACATCTTTTCTACATTAAGTACATGTGATCTTGTACGACTAACCTTCACAAAATTCCTTTTACTATATGTGGATGGTAAAAAGAAAAAAGATTTTTTTGTTATGATGAAGTTCATAAAAAAATATCTTAAAGGGTTCAGCTTTTAGAACTCAATTGTACTCTGAGTACATGTTCTACTAGGCATCTTTTTATAAAAAGTACGTGTGATCTTTTACAGCAAATCTCTTCAATTCTTTTTTACAAGTGTACAAAGAAAATGAACCTATTTAAGTGGTCCTAGCCCAACTCCTACATTCTTTGCTTATCCAATTTTTTAAACAATTAAAATTTTTTATTAATAAAAAAAATCAACATCAATAATGAAAAAAAATTATATTTTTAAATAAATTTTAGTTTAATTATATGGATGATAAAAAACATGAACTATAGCTTTTGTGATGTAACATGAAATATAGTTTTTGTGGTGTAATATGAAACATAGCTTTTGTAATACAGATAAGTGATAGGTATATTTTTTGTGGTGTATATTTTTTTTAAGTGATAGGTACATTGTTAAGACACTTTTTTATGTAAAGGTTAGGGTTTTTTTTTGTGTAAAGGTCACCTTGAGAGCTTGATTTATTTTCGTTTGTGTTAGGAATCAATTTAGACATTTAATGATTATAGTGGCTAGAATCAACCATATCTCATGTAAGTACAAATTTGACATAATTATATATTCCTCATTTAAAATAAAAATAAAATATTAAAAAAATATTTAACTTATATTTTTATAAAATAAAATATGGTATATTTTTTCATTTAAGACTTGTGTAATTTTTGAGTGTTTCCTTAACTCTTACCATTAAAAAATATTCATTTTACATTGTACATGCAAACCACCACTACTCAACTTTAATATATATATTATATATTATATAAAGGAAACATAGTTTATATTAAGAATTTTTCAGATTAGATTCATTTTTAATTTTATTAACTTAAATATAACATTCCAATTTCTAAAAATTTAATTATAATATTAGCTTTATTTCAATTCTTTATAAAATTATTAAATATACTTTCTATTATTATATATTTCTCAATTTTAATGGTTTTTTCAAGAAACCACTTTCTTTATATTAATTCCAAAAAACTGAGGTTGAGAGTTTTTATACATTTTGTAAAGAGGAAGAGAAAATTCTAATGGAATAATTCCTATTACAAAAGTGCTAGTTACTACAATGGGCCTACCTATTCCTATTACGCTACTAGTGTAGCTTCTTACAAACTGATGGATCCATCTTAATTCTACTTGGGATCCATCATAATCTTACTATTAAACACATACATGGCAGAGACAGAGTATGAATGATAAGCATGAGAGTACATCTATTATTGACATGGTATACATTTATAGTACATGGTGTGACCCTTGGATTCATATTCCAAGTGGTCTCTTGGACTCCCTTTGGTTGTTCAGCTTCCACACCAACCTTTAGATGATTAGGTGTCCAACATCCCCCCCTTAATCTGAAGGGGTATGTATGAGTCCAAGAAGAGAGTTGTAATACAAAATGTGCAAAAATGCATGGCAGCACTAGGCTGAATGTGCTCTCTGAAATGTTGGTATAAGGGAGGTGGTTTAAGGATGACCACTAACACTCGAATGCTTAGTGCAGTTCCCAGAACTCTTCCAAATTTGGCATGAAGCTGAGGTCTTCTGCTAGAGGAAGTGCTCCTGATGTTTTGAAGAGGGAAACCTTCAATCTTGAGAGGGAGGTCTCACCCCGCATAAAAAGGGAGAACCCTAACCCGAAAAGGGAGGTCTCAACCTATGGTGGTTTAAGGATAACCACCAACTCTGGAATGCTTAATGCAATTCCTGGAACTCTTCCAAAACTGGCAAGAAGATGAAGTCTTCTACTAGAGGAAGTTTCCCTAATTCTTTGAAGAGGCATCACCAACTAAAGGCATGCTAAGGGGCATCTTTATCTCTGGCTACAACTCTAAATCTGGTATGGCAGGTTGTGGCTCAGGCTCCCTTGATGTGGCTTTGAAACTTGTAGATGACCATCACTTCCCCCCTGTTAGATACAAGGTGATAAGATGAAGAGATCTCAACTGCAAGACTTTTCAATATTCGAGAAATCCTATTGTATGAGTGAAGCTATTGAGGCCCATTGCCAAGAAGCGATCCATCCAAGATGAATCTTTGTTCTTGCAGGAGGTTTGTTTTTGAAGCATCTGTGTGAAGAATGGGTAAGCTGGCCACAATGCTTGCACTGATGAAGATCAAAACAATGATCTTTCACATGGCCAACTCTTTCACAATGTTGGTATTTCACAATCTGTTGTTGTAGAGGAGGAACAAGTGAAAATGAAGGATCTTGAATAAATTCAACACTTTGAAATCATATTGGCTTGGAGTAGTCTGGAATATGAAAGGACACCTCCTTATCATATCCAAGACCTGTTTTGTGCTTGTTGTGGACAAGCTCTTCACAAGGCCTGATGACCGACTTGGGAAGTGTAGGCTGAATTTCTACTTCTGCATGCAATTATGTTGCTTCATTGAGCACTTGATCTTAATCAACTTTAACATTATTGACTTGTTTTTTATGGGAGTTTGTTTCAATCATGAATAAAGGATCAATCTGAACAGAAAATAGATTAGAATGATGACTACATTGTTGTAGCTCCTCTTGTTGTAGTTGTGATCCAAGCTGCAAAAAATCAATCTTTTCATATGCATTTTGCAGACATGTTTGAATGTCTGAGAGAGAGGCTTTGGTAATTTTTATTATAATCATGAATAGTAGAATGTAACAGAATTTTCATGAACTCTAATACTTCAGCAACTCGAGCCATTTTCTCCATACTTCAGAAAATCACTGATCACAACCACGAACAAATGAAGAAGCAACACCCACTCACAATACTATGTCAAGAATAGTTTCTTATCACTGGGGATTTGGAACTTTGAGTAAGTCAACGTTACCATCAA
Organism: Pinus taeda; assembly: GCA_000404065.3. Taxonomy (NCBI): domain Eukaryota; kingdom Viridiplantae; phylum Streptophyta; class Pinopsida; order Pinales; family Pinaceae; genus Pinus; species Pinus taeda. The sequence goes on along the minus strand of APFE030627709.1, from coordinate 3,528 downwards.
CTATGAAACTTTCATCTTTGGAAAGAGCGCAACTTACAGTTCAAGGTATATAATAGAAGACATCAATGAATCCTTCTTGTCAAAGCGTTATATTATTGCCTGAATAGATTGAGTATCTTCTTGCCTCGATACATCCTCACATCACCAATGGACCCGATTCTCTCAATGAATCTCTTCTTTATTAGAACATACCCAATAGCATTGAGGTAATAACTTATATATTGCTTAAGGCCACCCGACCCAGTCAGATTGAGTTGTGATGTCGCTTGTTGCTTTGACGTTGTTGAGACCACTATAATTAATAATGATCGTATCATAGATAATGGAATATGCTTCCTATAGAGTTTTTGGTTTGACCACCAGACAACCAGCATTCACAGGCAGACCTAGAATCACACTTTTGCTTACAGATCTTCTTGATTATAACAAAGCATAAATATTCGGCCTAAAGCACTTAAAACGATTGCAAGTGTCCAACATTAGGCTGGCAGGACCGATTTCGCATTACATAACCAATATGACAAAGCTTGGGATGCTAGAACTCTCTTCCAATTATTTAACAGGAACTATACCAAAATAAATCACAAAGCTTATGAAGCTATATGAATTGGAACTTTATGATAATTATCTTACTGAAGAGATCCCTTCAGGGTTTCAAAACCTCACGTCCTTGCGGTTATTTGATGCCTCTAAGAACTCACTCACTGGGACATTGTTCGAGCTTTCAAGCTTGAACAATTTACAGTCTCTTCACCTCTATACAAACAACATCTCAGGCGAAATACCCAATGAGTTTGGCAAGTTCCATTATCTGGCAGATCTATCTTTGTACGCGCATATAATTTGTCTTGGCAATGCAAAGAGAAGAACCAACCATACCAATCAGAATAGAGAGTTTTGGGATCCATTGGAGTAGAGAAACTTTTGGTTACAATCCTTCAGGAACATTCCCTTCTATCCTGGTGCGACCTAACATCGACCCAAACATTACTCTGTCCCTCTATCGCCATCCATTGGAGGAGTTATTATTTGACTGAGGGGGAGGTGTTATATATTAAAAACCAATTGTATACAATACTCAAAATTATTCAATAAACTGACATCGGGCTCAGATTTGATGATCTACTATATTCTGGTCGCAATGGTTTTCCCAGCTTTTCAAAGTCTAAATTACAGTAGAAGGTCATAAGACACAAACCTTGTGTGTTTCTCAATTATGAAAAGTGGGGCAGTTGTAGAGAGCATTGGAGGGTAAAGAAGAGTCCTTGGTAACATATAAGCTAACCAAATCTTGCTCCATAATGGAGGTGTCAGTGTAGTTTAGGAGGATGATTCTCCATGGAGCCCAATGAATATACAAGTCAATGGACTGAATCAAATCACTAAGAGATGCAAAACATGGCGCTAATGTGGTTAAGAGTCCAACTGCACAATTACATAGCACAATCGAATGAAGAAGGTGTTCAATCAAAGAATGATACCAGATTGTAAGAACGATTAGGGAACACTCTCTTTTTCTTTTCTTTTTTCCTTTGGAATAGTTGGTAGAGAACCAGGTAGAAGATAGCTGAAAAAGGATTCAGAACACCGTAACAGACAAGGAATATTGAGCAAAGGAAATTAATTTGACATAGTAACATCTAAGTGAAATTAAGGAGTGACTGCTTGTCCAAGTGTTATAAATTATACAAGGAAAAATTTTTAATTGTAATAAGTCACAGAGACTACCTACTATGGTTCAACGTGCCCATTTCCAAGGTCAAAAATTTCTTAGGCTATGCTAGAATATGGAGGACCAGGTTGGGTTGGAATTATATGCCACCCAATATACAATTTCCTCAGAGCACTTTGTAAATAAACAACACAAAATTGAGAGTCGTCAGGCCGATGAAAAACCACGAAACTAGTGGTTATAGACTTAAAGGGCCACAAAACCAGTGGCTCAGATTGGAGCAGGGTAGGAGAATGCCCGCTCTGATACCATGTTAAAAACATACATGGAAGACACAGAGTATGAATGATAAACATGATAGTACACCTATTATTGACATGATATACATTTATAGTACATGGGGTGACCCTTGGATTCATATTCCAAGTGGTCTCTTGGACTCCCTTTGGTTGTTCAACTTCCACACCAACCCTTAGAGGATTAGGTGTCCAACACTTACTCTCTGAAGTCGATTACATATACAACCTATTCTTATGACATAATTTGTCGATAATTCTAAATAGGTGCTTACTATATATCTTAAAATAGATTCCTAGGTACATACAAAATGTGCACAACATTAGAAACTAAAAATTAAATGAGAATTATCCAAAAATTTGTCGCCAAAGGCGCACCTTTAGAATTATTTTTGTGGTCTAGAGCTTGGTCCAACTTTCCTCTTTTTCGCGTTGCATTTGCACCATATTCGACATCTATTGGAACTAGTTGTAGCCCTGCAACAAGTAGATCCTCCATCTTCGTCGTTTTGTAGTGAATGGATGTCACCTAGATCCTCAGTTTATTCTGGAGGTGATCAATTTTAATCTATATTAGTGTTGACACCTAATATTTGGGATTAGGAAATTCTTGTAAATAATGTAAATTGGAAATTAAAGAAGATGAAGAGACATTGGAATATGAATTCCAATAGTCTCCCTTTTCTTATATATATTCATGATTTATCGATGGAGGTGTCCTTGTATCTGTATATCTTCAAGTTTTGGCAATCTGCTCAAAAGAACTCTCCTCTGGTTTTTGTCCTATGTTTCTATAATTTGCATAATATGTACCATCTGGAACTGTTATACAGACTCAATATAATACAATTTAGCTTTTTATTTCTGAAAAAAATATTCATGATTTATCTTCATGCAAATTACAATTCATGGATTTATTCAAACCAAGCCCGGCATGTTATCAGAGCTACAAGCCCTAATTTAGTTTCTTTTTACATGTAACTCTAGCCATTCTCTGCCATTGTCCTCTATGTCTCTAGTTGATTCATTAATTACAAAATTTCTCTGTTTGCATGTAACTCCTGCTATTCTCTGCCATTGTCCTCTATCCCTCTAGTCAATTCATTAATTACAAACTTTCTCTCTTGTGCGTTGATTCAAACGTTGGTCATTCCTATTATGCATTCAAATAATGTGTTGAATGTGTCGAAGATTCAAAAGTCAGTTGAAATTCCTGATTATGCTAGTTTGGGTCCTATTCTAGTATGAATTCTTTGTTATATGTGTTGGTGAATGGTAAATTGAATGAAACCTTCGATTGGTTGTGTTTGGTAGCAAGGTATGGAGCTCTATACGTGGAATGGTGGGTCTATGGGTCATTGTTGCATTGAATTGGTCCTTGTTGTTGTGTATATATGTGAGTCGGTTCATGTTCGTTGTGTTTGCATTTCTCCTCTACGGTGAGTTTTGTGCGCTGAATATAGATGTCTGAGCTATCGTGGAATATTTTGTTATGTGGCGTTGAATATATTGTCGCTAGAAAGAGCATTGATATATATCTATATCTATATATACATATAT